>JASSUY010034382.1:55323-91555 GCA_032466535.1 Forpus xanthops
GGTGAGGCACTGGAATGGGTTGCCCAGGGAAGTTGTGAATGTTCCATCCCTGGCAGTGTTCAAGGCCAGGTTGGACACCGCCTTGGGTGACATGGTTTAGTGTGAGGTGTCCCTGCAAGGGGGTTGGAACCTGATGATCTTAAGGTCCTTTTAAACCCTAACTATATGATTTCCAAAAGTCAAAACAGATAATTGAAAATAGATTTCAGAATAGAATTTAAGCAGAATTGTTGAAAACAGCAAGACAGGAGGAGTGTGGGGGGGAAGTGGAGGAGCTTTGTTCCTGTAATCTTTCTGTCTCTAAGAGCTATGACTAGAGATGAGATAGAGCTAGACAGGCACTGGTCAAACCCAATACACCTCAGCTCTTCAGTGCTCCGGGGAAGACAGATATAAAGAAACAACAGAGTTTATTAGTTTAGTCGTGCTACTGATGGTTTGACCTTTTTATTACTTAATTATTTAATAGTAGTTCTATTGTTAATGGATGTGGTTTATGCACATCTTATCCACTACAGATACAAATTTATAAACCACTGTAAATTATAGTGTTGTAATTGGAGAGTGTTGACATGAAACTTGAGTAGTTTAGGGATTTTCAGAGGCACGATGCCTGAAGCCAAATTTTAATTTCAGCTCTAAAGCAGATTCCCTCTGCACCTTCAGACTACTTATCTCCATTTTCTCCTCTCTAAATGTGCCTCCAAAAACAGTGCTAGACCTTTAATTAATGAACGTGAATCACGTCAGCATTGCCTCTTGAATACCAGATATAACCAATAATAAGCCAAAATTTTACTAAGGCAAAACTATAGTTCTATTTGAGGAAAAGCACACTTTCCACCACGCCAGTGAGAAGTGATCCTGCAAAATACAAACCCAAGGCTGTGCTACTTTCAATCTCTGCCAACAAGTGCAGTAGTTTGTCTTCAAATGTGCAGGCACTTACAGTGTTAAGTTTTCCTACAGCCTGCAGCCTGACCTATGGCATCATGGCTTCCCATGCTCAAGTTGGCAAGATACACATACAGTAAGATACAGCAGTCAGACAACTGTGTGCACCTCCTCTTGCAACCCCCAGATGTAGAGCAGACACCATCACTGGTCATGAGCCTCTTCTAGGAGTCACCTGCTCTCAGAGGGTATGTCTTCCCTTTCCCACCCCCTGCTACAGGGCATGTCAACATTCCTCAAGCTACCTGAATTGTTTGCATAATCAGTCCCTAATTGTTTCCACCCAAGAGAAGATAGCAGAGATGACCTCCTCCAGCTTTTTTGGTTAAGCCTGCTCATTTCAACTGAATCAGGATACAGAACAATTGCAGCTGAGAAAGGGGAAATGAAGGAGTAGAAGAATATCTCAAGAGATGTGTGGTAAATTCTTGTATGTGATGTGCCCACTACACCATTAATCAATGCCAAAGGACTTGTTCAAATGACGTGGCTGCCAGATGTGTTCCTCATTCACGTGACTTCACATTCATCAGACTCCCTGTGCACCAGATTTGAACACCTTTGTCTCCCTGTTCAAGTCCTCTTGTACACTGTAATCCCAGAAGTTTTTTTGGCATTAGTATCAAGAGAATAAATTCAGGCATGTATTATTGCAGAGACTGTGGTATTTTATGTGACACTGAACAGCTTTACATTTGTAGAGTAAAAGGAAAAGGAAGCTACTGGAAGTAGAATAACTAGAAAGTGGCATTATTTTCCATCTGGTGACCTCCTGGCAATTCCAGAAGTATCACAGCAGGCACGTTCCTGTCCCACCTCCCTGTTTAGTTTCTCATGACAGTCATCATCACCCTCTTATCTTATCTGGCCATTAGGAGCACTACATCATACACTGCAGACTAAAGACTGTCACTGAAGAGTTTCAAACCTATAACTTCAGAGACGTGAGACAGCTTGTGGGTGAACATCCAGTCTTAATGACAAGATAAAGTGACAAAGAAATTGTTATGTTTCTCAGCAGCAAGCTGTTCCTATAAGCTCCAAGTTTCAGCAAGTAAATGTCAGGAAAAGAACTGCCAAAAAAAATTTAAAAGTAATAATAAAAAAAATTAAACGTGCATCAGTCATTTATTACACGGAAAAGAATTAAACTGCTGTTAATCATATGTTCCTCGAGGTCTGCCTGTTTCTGTTTCAGTACCAAGTATATTGCCAGATGCATTAAAGAAAACGAGGACAAAACCAATGCTTGTGCATGCATATGCCCAGAAACACAAATACAGTGGATGACAGCCACTCCTCTCAAATCTAATAGCAAGATCCATTTCAACTTATCTGTTAACTGCCATCCCAGAAAAGGGATTATATTCAGATTTTATGACTGATGAAAGAAGACATATATGTGTTGTTAATACAAGACAAAACATGAGCATCCCATCACAGAATTATCTGAAATCTACCAGTATTTTCATTTCATCAAAACAAGACAGGTGGTCTGCTCATCACCAAAAGCTGGCTGTTCTCAAGAGATGTCAACCACTGTGAAAAGAAGCTCAGAGGGTTACAATCAATCAAAGATGGAAACTCACTGAATGTTAAACCTTGTAACATTGCTATTGGTATTATGTTATAATCAAGAAATCACCAGCCCCCTGATACTGACTGCAAACGGGAGACTTGAATACTCAAAGGATTAAGGCTTTCATCTTACTCTAAACTGCTAAATTTGTTTTCAGTTGGCAATCTTGCCAGATGAAAACAAGCAAATTAATATTTTTAGATATACTGAGTTCAGTACTTTTTTTAAACTGAACTCAGACATCTAATCTTTCTAGTATACATACCATTTGTTAGCAAACTCACCCACACTTTCCATCCCTTTATGTTCACTGGCACTGAAGCACAGAGAGTATGAACTCCTTTCCCTCCTCAAGGAGCATTCTCTCCAACCTTCATTAGCTAAACTGAAGTTAGTTATAGAACGACTAAAAGCAGTTAGAAACCTAAAACCAGTATGTTAGTCAACAAGTGATTATATTAAAAATGTGATACTTATTGAGAATACCCTTATGAAAAACACTAAGAAATCCCATGGCTTTTTATGAGTCTTTTAAGCTGTAATCAATTTATAGCATAGAGACTGAGTCAGCTGCTACGTAATGAAGGCTCCTCATGAGAAGTATAGCATTGCAGTGATTCAACAGGCATTGTTCCCAACCTACACGAGCCTGAAACCACGGCAGTCGTTAACCAAGTGCTGCTCACTGAGTCTTCCCTCTAAAATCTGCAAGAAGACATTTTCACCTTCCCCTCCCACCCAGAAATTCTCCTTATTGCTGTGTGAAAAATGGAGTCCGCCTTTCTCTGCCACAGCTACTCCCTCCCAAACACAATTTCCACCTTTTAAGGGTAATGAAGCACCCCCGCTATAAGTGTAACACCTTTATTCTTGTTCCCTTCCCAGTCTGCTGTCAGGATCAGTCCTAGCCTAAAGTAGTCTCGATGCCTAAACAGAAAGACTCCCCCTGCACTGAAATGCCTGCTCTCTTCTTAACATGCTAGAAGAGAGGTTGGCAGGAGAGACTATACCTCGACCTCACTTTCAGTCCTTCCTTCCTTCCTTCACACCCTGCTGGGAATTGTTTTTTGCCCACAAGTCCAGATCAGAGATGCTGGTGGGAAGAGTTGCTGCTCCTCACTTCTGCAGAAGTGAGACCTCCTCTGTATGGAAACGCTGAAACCCTCCTGTGAAAAGCCTTCCCTTTGCATTTGGAACAGACCTGTGTTTAAAGGTAAATTTTCCTATTGAAATGGGAAACGAGCAAAAAATGCAACACATATGCAACACATAAAAAAGACCCATGTGCCTGCGAGTTCCCATTCCTAGTAAATAATTATTACCTGTAGTAACAGGCAGTGCAGATCCTTCCCCCCTCTCCCCGCCCTTCTTTTTCTTCAGTTACAGCATCAAAAAGAAACTAAGACCTGTTAGAGACATAAATGAAGCATTCCTGCGCTAGAACGGCATCAGCATCAGGACCCCTGCAAAACATAGTTCAATACCCACCAATTCTCCCCCCCATCCCTGACAGCAAGCATGAATATTCTTGCCTTTCTTCTTATTTACCAACACCACTTAAAGGCAAGAGTGTTCAGAAGTTCTTTTCAGCGGTTTTTGTTCTGGTTACATTACAGCAAATTGCTTTGATCTGGGGGAGGGAGGAGGAGGGAAGCAGAGAACATCTTAAGTTCACAAAGCCAAAAGCCAAGATGCACAAAACTGAAACATTCCAAAGTTAAAAATAATCGTCTTTAAACTGCAAGAGCAGAGCTGTAATTTTAAGCAGTACAGCATGACATCATGGTTTATATGGGGCCAGCTCAATAAATCAGGCTGTGCTTAATTAGAGATCCTACTGCAAGTCTACGTTATTTGGACAAATAATTAAAACAGGACAGTCCATAACATAAGCCAGATATGTTTACTAAAATATGTTCTTTTCAAACTTTTATGTTCACTACTGCTTACAAAGCTTTCACATTTAGTAAATTATAGACCCCTAAGCTTTTATTTTAGGCTGACTTCACTTTCAAGGAATTCTTCAATTAACTTTACATTGCTTTAAGCTCTTCATCCAACGAGAAACTAATCTGTGGTTTCTTCCAGTGCCAGTGGCTGCCCTCCACATCTGACTTGCAGACTTACTGTCTTTCCAGAGCCAGGGTCTGTTTGTCTAAAACCAGCCTAGTTGTCACAGCATTTTGACAAGTCCTCTGTAAAAGGAGAACAACTTTTTGTGGTGAGTAAACTGCTAGGAACAATGAAGGCTGCTCTCACAATCACAACAGAGGAGAGCCAAACTGAAGGAACACTCAGGAGTAAGCCCAGAGCTGAAAGCCCTGGCTACCTGAGATACCCTTCTTTCCTACCTACCCCAATTTTCGATTTTGCAATTTCTACTTTTCTCAGTTGTTTTTTCCAAAACATGTGCATTTCCTCAAATCTAATAGTTATGACATGCTCAAATATTTACAGCCTAAAAAACCCAGTGCTATCAAACATTACTATCTGTAGATGTTCTGGATGCCTCTGGAATTGTTGAAAATGCCGTGGAGACTTTGACTATCAGTTACTTGGTAGATAATGTTAAAGCAAGAGCCAAAGAGTTTAATAAAAAGCATGAGATGAACAGAACGGACAGGATTCATTCCTAAACTGCACAATTTTCCTCCTAAACCTTCAGAGATGTGTATGTAGGTTTTTTAATCTCAGATTAAAATCGAGGGGGAGAGTGGGCAGCTTTTACTCCTTTTCCCTTTTGACATTTGACTTGGTATGGACCAACATATGAAGGATGAGAAAAAATGCAAAGACCATGACTGAGGAGCAAAATGCTTGACACTGTCAACAGAAAAGGAATACGCAAAAAAGAGAGGTATTTCTATTAGGGCAGTATTATGCTGCTCAAACACAGAGAAAATATCACTCACCTCTTAATAAACAGTTTTTAGATAAAATAATGCAGTGAGCTTTAAAGGAATCAATACACATTAAATATTATATGCACTGTGTAACAATGTTCATAAAGGCATGGCAAATGCAGCTCCCTCAACCACCAACACCATGATCAGAATATCCTTAAACAGGAATGCACCCTTCAGACCTCCATTTGAATTCTTCCTAACAATTAAAATGCCCCAAAATTAGTGAGATTTTTTACTTTTTTGTTTTTAAGACTTTGTGGACAGAAATAGTATGACTGACCTCACTTAAGTGCAAGCATTTGGAGCCACAGCCATTTCAATTCCCTTACATTCTCAGTGTGCAGCAATAGATTTCTCAGGGTAAAAAAAAAGTTACTATTCAGACATAGTTTGGAAAGCAACAGTGAAAATTAAGAAAGCCGCCTTCCCAAATAAGTATCTACTTTTGCAATGCGTGCTTTCAAAGCACAATACATACGAAACGAAATATTTCAGTTCTCTTGTGTAAACTTGTACAGATTGTTTGCTATTGATCTTTTGAGTCATATTTTGGCAGTAAACTGGTAAAAAATATAAGCTCTACAGAGCAAGTGATGTAATCTACATCTATATTTAACTCATTTTGCTTTTTTCTTTCCAAGAGGAAAACTCGGGAAAGATACAGAAAGCAAAGACAGGTAAAACAAAGACCAAAACCAGAATATTGTAAAATTTGTATTTCTACATAAGTAATTTGCACTCCAATTTTTTTTCCCCATATTATTAGTTTTGAGATTATGAAAACCTTCAGAAGAGATAAGCTCTTTGCTCTTTAAAGTTACAGGACAGAACTCAGATTAAAGTAAGTGGTGTTTCTACCTGTACTCAAGATGTAGGACTATAAAGCACTTTCTTAAATGAATGACATAGTGACTCTATAAAACCAGGGGAAAAACTGATCTTAAGGAATCTACATTTTTTTCAGAATGGATTATTCCTTCCTCCCTGCCCCAAAACTGCTGTACATTCAGGAAAAGAAAATAAGAAAACTGCATTATAGAGAGGCCATCCATTTGGCGCAGGCTTGTAATGCTGTGTGTGCAGGGCTACTTGTTGATGCCACATCCCCCATCTACTACTGTTGTGGCACAGAGCAGTCGCCAGAGAGTCCATGTTTCTGGTCATTTGTGGTGTACACAATACTGCATGGCAGTTTGGACAGAAGTTAAAAGGTATAAGGAGGAGGGTAGCTGACAGAGGGCAATTAATGCAATGCTTCTCACTGGTAATTAAAGCTTTGCTCAACCTCAAACTCTCAGTTGTGACATATCTTTAACCAATTAAAGAAACTGCCAGGAAAGGACAACACTGCATGAGAGAAAGAATGCATGAATGAGACCAAGCGCAGGAGATGGAACTTGTGTGCTTCCCCCTTTCCGTCTCCCAGGTATCTCCCTTCAGCTGAGAGCCACTACCCAAGGGCTCAAACCTCTTCAAAGTCTGGTGACCCTAAAAATAAGAACATGGTGAAGGCCAGTGTTTAGAGAACAACTTGAGGAATCCTACACCCTTTAAACCCTAGGTCAGTGTTTTCTTACCTCTCTGAAGCAGGGTCTGACTGATGACAGCTTTTTCTTTTTTTTTCCCTTACTCCTCACCTACCCTCCCCTCCTGTCGTACTGCTTTCCACCTCTTCCTCTCTGCCACCTGAGAACCAGTTGTGGGGGAGCTGTCAAGGTGACAAACACTATGCACCAACTTCTGGGAAACTATGAGCTTTGTCTCTTGGAATAAAGCATCTCAAACTCCAGAATTCATTTAAGAACATGGCTAATTGCCTTTCATATGGAATAGCAAGGAAAAAGCACATTTAAGACTTCCAACAATTAAAAATCACACAAATTGAACTGACTTCATTAGAGGCTGAAACCCATGTAAAATCTGTTTTAATAATAAGCGAGAGACGTTTGCCTTATATTACACAAAGGATCAGACTAGATAGCTGCAGAGGGTCCTTCTGACTAAGTTATGACGATACAGATGCCAGGAAATTTTAAAGATCAGAATTACTTCCCAGTATGAATTACACTAGTTCTTGGTTTAGTTTTGGTCTTCTAAAACCTGACAAAACCCAAAGGAATACTGCACACACAGCAGCCCAGAGCTTGCCTTTAGATACTCTCCAAATGACATACTTCTTTGATCAAGGAGATAGCAGTAACTGTTTCCATTAATTTGCTGTTAAGAATCACAGGATTCAAATTGTTGATTTCCAGGATTACCTCATATCCAAGCCTCTCACTGATTAATTAAAATTGTATACATATAGGAAAGTGAACAAGAATGCAGAACTGCAAAACTATGAACCAAGAGTGTCCCTGATAAAAGAAATGGACTGCTGTTCTCAGCTCCTTTCCATAGGTTGATTGTGAATTGTAACCAGACAAGATCTCCTTTTTCAAGCTTCTAGCAACTGGCAAACATGCCTGCTGCACAGGAAGTCGTATTTATAGTTGCATTACTCTCCACAATATACCAATTCTCTCATAATCAGAAGTTGTCTCTAGGCCTGCTAAATGAAAGATCTTTTTCCTTGGGATTGCAGCCTTTAACAGGAAGCTTCCAAATCTACAGTGAGTAAGGGCTGTGGAGGGAAAAGTACAGTACAGTACAGCTCCCACACCATTATTAGATAGTAAAGACATATCAGACTTCGCTTTTTTTTAAGGAAATCAAATAAGGCTGGAATAATGGCACTGCAATTTGCATTAACTACTCTGTTGAATCATCATTTAACTTGTAATATGTGTTTAACTTGAACTTTTTTTGCTACCCAGCTTTAAATTCTTCTTTGGTATGGATAGATAAAGAACTTACTACAACATAAGCTTCAGTATATACTTGGACAGGGCCTTTAAATATGTAGCTATTCCACAGGAAATCCGCAGCAGTGCATTCTGCTTCACTGAAGGAAAACCTCTTTCAAACTTCTGCAAGCAACTGCAGTTGACAGTTAATAACTTGCTTGTGAATTTATTCACCTTACATATAGAAAACTATTAAGAAAGAAACCCCAAACATCTACTGGAACTCTTCAAACTATCTTCCAACAACAATTTAAAAGGGCACAGCACTAGCCTGGGCTGAGCTTTTCCCCCTCCTCCCCTAAACACAAAGAATACCATTTATTAAGTAAAAAGAGATTAATACTTTACCGAAGGAGAAACTCTTCAAAGGCAAAAAAGCACTGTAAAAGCTGTTCTTACCTACAATTGAAAGAAGAGAGAGATAGAAAAGTATGTAAGACTTGGAGCACTGTACCTTCAAAACACAAAGAATTCCCAAACAATATTTTACAGACATCATGACAGCCGTGGAACAAATCTAAAGAAAACAAGCTACACCATAACAGGAAATTGCAATTTCTTTGAAAATATAATTAACCTTCAGAAGGAAGCCACTACTAATATAAGCAAACAAGTAATAAAGGAAACTGCTTTACTTGTCTTAAAGCAGGGGCACAAGGGAATATAAGAAGTGTTTGCCAGAAGTGATGGGTCTCTGAAGAAAAGGGGAGCAAATCTGTAACAAGGATCATGCACACACAGATTTCAAATAAGTCATCTTCAAGTTTTCAAAGAGGAGGCTGGACCACAGAAATTCAGTAACTTTTAAACAGAGGGCTCAAATTGAAACTGAATACTGCTGGCACTTGCACATGATCAGGAGTTTGAAGGCTATCTAGCAGCTAAATTGCTTTTATAATCACAGCTTTCAATGCCCAATCCTTGTAACTTATAATGACTACAGTTACATAAGCATCCATTATATTAACTGGGAATCCAAAATGGGAAAAGACGAAAATGTCAAAGTTGAACCTTATTCATCAGAATATGACAATTTAATACTTTTTTCCCCACAAGAAACACAAACTGAAAACAGGTCTAATTTTTAGAACTTAAAATCATTACTTTTTACATTAAAACTTCATTCTTAAATCCGATTAATGAATTTTTACTCCCTCTGACTGCTTACAATTCTTAAATAGCTGCCAGTGAGCAGCAGTCCTCTTGTATTTACTGGTATTCCAGTGGGAAAAAAAGAATTTCATAGGGGTATAAGAAAGCTGTAACTAAAATAAATACTAAAAATAGAAACATTTTTTATTTCAGATGTCAGGTCAACTATCTGCAAATAACAGCGTTTCAGACTGTCCTTATTTGTTCTTGTTTGTTACACTGGTGCCCTTTGTGGTTTCTAGTATTTTGGCAACTGGAATGTATACAACAAAGCTAGCAACACAGCAGAAGTTTAGCAAAGGCAACAATAATTCGATTTAAAAGAGAACAACCTAACATAGAAGAGAGCAGGCAGTTCTACAAATAGTGGAAACAGCTTGATTTGGCTTCCTATGACTTTGTCTCCCATTGGGATTTGAAAAACCTTCAGCAGGTCAACAACCTCATGCTACAATCTCCCTCTTCTACCTGTACTTTCAGTCATTCAATTTATTTTTTTAAGCAGCATTTAACTAAGGAAAAGAACTTTCCTGCTCTCTGAACCAGTTTCATAGCACTGTAACAGTGTTAAGTTTTGTGACTTGCTGTTTTCTGATCTTCTTGTAGAGGATCAGTATAAGAGAAAAGCCTTTATACAATGCTAAAATAGATCCATGCTCAGCAAATTCCAACCATTACCTACAAGAGATTTTAGTAAAGTCAAATTGCTAACTATTGCTATGGAGATCTGAAATCCAAATACACCACCTGTGCCTCATCATCCTCCCAAGTGAGCCTTTTTTCCTATCTCTCCTAAAGGGATTTAGGAAATGGAAATTTCCAAAGCTAGACAAATGGCAGAAAATAACATGCACGAATTAAAATGTCACAGTGTTGCACTCAGGAAATTTAAGAGATTATCTCTGGAAACACTCTCTCAAATGGAAAAATGGTGGCAGCAGCAATTGTAGGAGATGAGAGAAAGTCAGGCCTACCTAAAAATAAGACAATTCTCCCATTCCCAGGAGGAAGAGCAAGAATGAACTGTCAATGGTTTAACTGCGCGCTTTTCTCATGCTGCTAAACCAAAGAGCATAGAGCATCCAGAAACCCTCTGCATGACCTTGTAGCTATCCCTGCACAGTGAGCTCACCAAGGGCTCCCACGTAGCTGAAGTCAGAAAGCCCAACAGCCGACGACAACCCTGCAAAGGGCTGTTTCAAGGTACAGGCAGACCACTAAGGAACCAGGATCAGCTTCTGCAAAAGACCTGACAAAGGCAAGAATTCCCAGAAATCCCAAGGCAGAGACAGAGCCTGAGCCCTTCTCAAAAGCCAGAGGGAGCCAAACCAAAGGCTCCGGGTGCAGAGCTCAGCTCTTCTGGTCCAGTGCACTGCAAACATGAACCTCTCTTTTTGACACGTAATGGCACAACCTTTGAGCATCATGCACACCCCATGATCACAATTTTCTCCAATTCAACTCGTTCCGCTCCTTTTTTTTTTTTAATCCCTGAGATTCCCCATATTCTTCTGGTATCTTCCAATAAGAGATTGTTGAAGTTATTCATGGATATGAAGGACATGCAAAATCAGAAAGCAGATTTGAGGAAATATTTCTGTGCTCTCTCCCTGGAAGATAAGGTGCCAGCATCCCATCCAGAAGTTTCTGTAGGCTCCGTACGGTCCTGGTGTGACTAATGTACCCAGGTATATTTACACCAGAAAAGGCTACAGGAAGAAAGGCATACACAGCAAATACAAAACACTAAATCTTCACAGTTTGGAAGACTTCAAAGAGGTTTTCCTGAACATGTAAGACTCTGCTGTTGGCCTCTTGCATCCCGCTGGGCCTGAGGATCTTAGGCCAAATAGAAAATAAAAACTACTGAAATACAAAGATGACCACACAAAGCATTTGAAAAAAGCCACCTTGCTGTATACAGAAACAAAAAGTGACCTTCAGACAGGCTGCCTGAAGCTTTACAACACACCACCAAATACCTACCACACAAAAGCATGTGCAAAAGTCACATTAATCCTTAGGTAAATTTAGATTAAAGTAGCCCAGTAATAATAAAACTATGAATGATAGCTCTGGCCATTTAAACCACTTAGCTATTTTGGCTTGGTACGCTTGTTATCAGGCCACCTGAGATAGGACACTTCTGCTAACATCTGTTTCCTGCCTCTTAGTCCCTTCCTCCATCAGTTTTCCCTGGACTTGGAATTTGACTGAGCCAAAGAGATGGATGGTGCTAGCCTTCTCTCTGCAGACTTCTTGTTGCTTCGTGCAGCAGGAGACAACTACAGCTTGCCATGAACTGGAGGGAGGGGGATGTTCTGCCTCATAAACCTGCAGAACTGAAGGCACACATTTTACAGAAGTTGTTTAAAGACAGCTTCTTTTTTCACTTCCACTTCATTCAGAAACTTCCAAAATCAGCTGTACAGCCAAGGTGCAGGCTATTTAGCTGGGAGAAAACAAAAGCCAGAAATACCATTTCACTGCTCAAGCCGAAAGACAGGTTATAGTTTTACAGCTTACATAAAGGCAACAGTCAAACAATATGCTTGATTTTTACTTAAACACTGACTCACGGAAAAAAATCTATGTTGCTCTTTCATATAACCAGTACCTTTAAAAGCAGCAAAACGAAATACAGACAGTATTAATCTGCTCTCCTTATTGAGACATGTCTATAATTATGACAGACACCATTAGTGCACTCAAAATGTGCTGCATGTTGCATTAGAGAACTTTACATACGTATATATTAATTTATTATATGTTTAGTTATCTGGTGCACCTTTTGAGACTAGCAAACTAATCACAGAATTAGTTGCTTTTTCTTTAAGATATGTTTGCAAAATGTAATTAAAACACACATAAAATTCTATGTCAGGCACCAGTACAGCCTTTATGAGAATTAGTCAAGATGTATGCCTCACAGAAATAAGTTGGGATATTTTTCTGCCTACTTATTCACTGACCTTCTCTTTTAAGGGAATGTTTCTTCCAAGAAATGTCACTTAGATAAGTATCAAGGTTGTTTATATTCTACACAAATGTTATGCTCTCAAGCTTTCATTTCTGAAAATGTCAAAAAGTAAGGGGGATGATGCTGTGCTTGTAAAAACATTCTTTATTAACAGAATGAGTCTCATGGCATTTTAGGTTTCCCACAAGACGTTTTTCTGTCTATCATTTTAGAGCTTTTTCCCACACATCATGTTCCTGATATAGGCTTTGGCAGGTTGCAACATACACGCTGGCTAGAAAGTGATAGCTTGTTTTCAGTATAACCTTCGACTGTTAAAACATTAAGCACTTTTTGCACAAGGTAATTCAAACCAAGGTGCACACACAGAGAAAAGACGACAGTTTTAGTTGAGGAAAGCTGAAGTACTGAAGGATGTAAACGACAATTTTATGAAGAAAACAAATCTTGAAACATAAATCAGCCTTTTTTGCAAGTTCTATATTGTCTTCATTCTGATTTCCTAAGAGAGATTTGATAGCATTTAACAGCACACTTTCTTGACAGTTTAATGGAACATCAATGCAGACATTTTACAAAGAACCTGTAGTTAAAGGACACACACAGACAAAGAGCAGAACAAATACTGATTTACAGGTACAAAAAAGGTCAAATTAGCCAGCCCACAATAACAAAATGCCCAAGACTTCTAAGTATAGCAGAGAACATGATCACGTTTTCTTGATCAATAAGATCTATTTCCCGTCTATTCCATTAAAGAATCAATAGGGGGACCGAGTTTGAACAGTTGCATTTGCAGCCCGAGGAAGTTTCAAAAGCTGGATACAGAATCGCAAACTTGCCAGTTCTATTTTGTAAGCTTATACCTGTGCAAATATGCAAGAAGAAACAAGGAGGCTTTGCTGACAGACAGCAACTGAATCATGGTCTCGTTGCAAATCTTATTAATGTCATAACACTAACATTGCTAAACCCATGAATGTGAAAAAGACTTTAGCTGACAAAAGTCAGAATTCACATAAGGAGAGAGGAGTTTCTAAAGCTGCCTGGATCACAGATATCTAATAGCACTTTTCATTCAGCATTATAGTTAGCTGTCTGTTAAAGGCATATTTAATGTTTTATAAACATAAAGTTTAAAACAAAAGCGCTTCTAATCAGATCTGGCAGGAAAGGGAGAAATGCATACACAGAATGAGGTAACTGTGATCTTGCCCAGCTGAAGAACAGGGAATGGCAGGGCTTCAGGCCATGACTCATACAGACACTAAACAGTGGAGAGCTACAGATAATTCTCAGGTAAACTTTGCATGAGCCACTACATCATTCTTCTCTATCCTTCCTGCATTAATCATGTCATTAGTAACCTGACACAGCCCAAGAAGAATGCCTGCTTTACAGGAAGCAGAGCAATGCTAGTAGAATAAACACTTGGGCAGGTCAAAAAAGGAAAAGACCAACTGAAATTTCATTTTAGCTTGAACCACACCCTAGAAGAGTAAGAAAACTAGGAAAAAGAAAAAAAACAAAACCCAAAAAAGGTATCTTCCCACTATGAGACTGCACAAGACTTCATTTAAAGTTCCTGATGAACCAGTTACTGAGAGCACAAATATGAAGGATACGCAAGAGGACACGATAAAGAACCAGCCCAAACATGTACCTACGCGAAGAGGAAGAAAAGCCCCAAGCTTTCTTTTGAAGTTTTCATCATAATTACATAAGTTCCAAGTTTGTCTTGATGTTTTTAAACACCTTCTATAGCATAGAGTTGTGAATCAACTGTACGGTGAATACAAAGTGTATTGTTAGGAAGGACTCTGTCCCAGCCAGCTGCCTTGGTTACTCCACCAAAGTAAGAAGGACAAAGGGAAGAACTCAGCCAAAATAAAAATGCAAAATTTCAGAATTCCCTTTAAAAATTATTACTCTGGATTGACAGCACTCACTGCAATAAATGTAACTATAATTTAAAATACTTTAAATGGCTAATTCGCCTTAAACATCTCCAAAAAGTAATGGTCATTTGACAGGATGGCAGACCACTTCCATTCATTCTCAAACAAATAAAAACCCCTGCAGATTACTTTAAAAGCAGAATTAAATTATCCTTAAGTTTCTTGATGCAAAGAAAATTCTCACCCAAAACATGCAAGGGGTGCAGGGAGCAGCAGTAGCTGCGTTATAAAAAGTCCACCAAGTGACTTCACAATAGCAGTTCTCAGAAGAGCATCCGCAGTAAACACGTGCCGAAGTCTCTCTAAGTGTATGGAAACCATACTGCTTATGTTTTGGTTTTTTGGTTTTTTTTTTAGGTTCTCATTACTTCATGTAAGTCTTCCTAAGTAGGGTGCCTATTATCTTAATGTTTCCTTCCCATAGAACACACCCTTTTTCTCTCACTTTCCTCCTGTTTTATCTTAACATCAATCCTGTGAACTGACAAATTGATTTCTTAGCTTCATGACTTTAAACCACAGGGTTGCAGGTCTACCTTCCATCATAAAGCAAAGCTCTACAAATTAAAAGCAAAGTCAGAAAAAAGTATTTTCTCTTTTCCTTTTCTCTTTTGTCTTTGACCCACTACAATGGCTGCTCATGAGCTACTGACACCTAAATGTGTCACCTAAGTTAAAAATTTGTTTTAATTAATTGTAACTGCTTCGTTCTTACTGATTATTCATGGTATCCTTTTCTCAAAATTAAAGTAACATATAATCAGTTTTATAGCTAAAATGTTAACACAATATATTAAATATTAGTGTAATGCAAAATAAAAAAGAAAATGCAATATTCATCTTCTGATGCTGATGTGGAAAGCTTCTCAGTTGTGCCATGACAGCAGCCCTAAGTCTCATTGTCCCTTTCCTGGCTTCTTGTTTTAAAGCCATGGTTTGTCCCATGGTTGTTCAATGTCACATGCAGAAAACCATTAGTAATCCCAAATTTGAAACAGGCAGTAATCTGCTATACAACTATTCCCTTTCTCATCAGTTTTTTGAAGGTTAGCTAAAGACTATGTGGGCAATAGTGGAAAATATCTCAGAAGAACCCCTACTTATACAAACAGCATTTACCAGATAATGGTAGGTTGGCAAGATTGATTTGTTTGCGCTTCATTCAGGAAAGGTGTTAAGGACAATTTCACAACTTTGGCTTACTTTGGGAGGAATGGGGTGTCTGGTTTGCTCTTTTTTAATTTTAAGACCTTCTGAAAAAAAGGAGAGATTTAGAGAGAATGCCACTAACTTAATGCATATTTTATAGTGTATATGCACACCCTGGGGAAAAACTGCACTGATAGCTTCCATCTTCTCCTGCCTTGAGGAGTATAAACTAGGTTCACAGTTTACATTTAATCGAATGGTGGCTTTCAAAACAAACACATTTCAGACATATCTAGCAAACACTCCTCTTCCCACACACCATTCCAAGTTTCTCCTGAAAAAAAGGCCTTCCTTCCTGACAAAGACTTCAAGGATACCTTCTGAACTTGCCAGTAGCTTGCATTACATAGCACACCTAAGAATTTTAAACTGACCTTTGTCCCCTCCAAGAAAGCCATCAGTCTGTTCCAAACGGCCCACGCACACTCAGCAGAAAGCCAAAGCTCCCAGAAACTTTCAAACATGTAATCTATCTGTCCCGAGGGATGAGACTGTGTCTGCCTCTTCGCGCACACTAAAGGGTGAAAAGAGTCTTAAATATCTCACAGCACACATCTGCTCCTTGGAAGCCTTTCCTTACTCCTTACTTTGTGCCACTGCTTCCTTCCATGCCCATGGCTAAAAAAGGGTCTCAGAAATTTGCTGACAACTTGGAAGTAACATGCACATGCACTTCGCCAGCATAAACTACAGAAAGGCTTTCCCCAAGGGACCATGCAGCAGTTCGCACGGCTGTTATACACCCCATGCAAACGCCATTTTCTGGTGGTGGGAACTGGCTTTGCTAACTCCTTCCAACTTAGATCTATCAGAAAAAAAAAGAATAAAGAAACAAAACAGACAACAACTATAGAGGTTCCAGAGGAACGTAATGACTATAACAAAAGGCAATAGCAGCAGTGTGACAAGGGTTCAGTAATGGGTCAAAAACCAGGCTGAAATGACAGACATAGAATCAAACCCCAGCTAGATAGCCTATCTCCTTCAGAGACTACACGCCTTTGTGCACTTTGTATTCAGGCTCTCTTAGGGCCATTAAAAAGAAGGCTCTATCTGGTCTTTCACCTCTCGATCAAAAGGGTGATCCACCAAAGCAGAGCAGCATTACTATCATAGATTTGTAGAATGGTTGCTGAGGTTGCAAACACAGACCAGGCTGTTCACAGCCTGGCCCTGAACACAGATAGGGATGGAGCATTCACCACTGCCTTAGGCAACCTGTTCCAGTGTATCACCACCCTCACAGTAAAGAATTTCTTTCTTATATCTAACTTAAATCTCTCCTATTCAAGTTTCAACCCATTACCCTTTGTCCTATCCCCTTTAGCAGAGCAGAAACAGCAGAAGTATCAAGCTGTACTTGATTCATGAAGGTCAGCAAGTTAAGAGTACAAATAACTCCTACCAAACTACCACTGGTGCAGTGGTTTCCTTAAAGTGCTTGTAAATGTACAGTAAGAAAACAGTAGTCAACAGAAGTCCGTACAACTACTACTAAAAGAGCACATTAACGGACTATAAGTGTGGAGAGAGGTGACAACACTGGAGTGACTTAGGTATTTTATCCCATTCTTTCAAGTGAAGGCATGTCTAACCATCTTAAATACAGCCTTGTTCCTTCAGAACATTATCAACCTTTGCCACGATTAGGAAGTAGGAAATTCATGCATACGATACCCTTCAATATTTCAGCTTATTGATGCATATGTAGGTATCATTCCAAGTACGCAAGAGATAACAGTGTGTTGTGATTCTGATCATATCTACATTCACATGTAGCTACTCATAGAGTTGACACCTTCCACCCATCCATGCCAAGCCTTTTCTCAGTTATCCACCTTTAATAGCTCAGTAACACAAAGGTTAAAACATTAATTTGACAAAAAACTCAATTCCTTAGTTACAACGATTTAAAACAAAACAAAAACAAACAACAAACAAACCAAACCCCCCCAAACAGTAAGTCCTACTCTTTCCACTAACAAATCCACAGGTTTTCAAACATAGCTTTCTAAGCAGTAAGACACCATCTTCCTTGATGTTCCGTGTGTACCATGGAATGACCTTTGAAGGGGACAGTCAAAACAGTAAGCTTTTACTTTCTTTCAGATTACCAAACCAGGTGCCAAATTCCTCTCAACATTTGATGGGGAGGTAAATGTCTATGAGAGTGCTTCAGCTGTGTACCTAAAGAAAGGAAAAGACCAGAACACACTGAGATCAAGAAGGCACAATCACAGATCTGGCAAGAATTATGAACTGAACAGAAACCCACCACGTTTTGGACAGGGGTGGGACATGGAACAGACCTTGCTAGAGTCGCCAGAAAAGTAACAGTAAGCCAAAAATTAAAACTGCTGCAAACCATTACTCAAAGAGTGACTCAAAACAGTAAAGAGCTGTTTGGCTCTTAAATAAAATACTATAACAATGTGTCAAGACACATTATGTTATCATACTATGACATATATTTCTGAAAGCTGTGTCAAAAAAATGTTTCCTTTCTTCCTGTTCGGAGGGCAGAATTTTATCAAGAAAACTCACAGATGCTGCCATCATTTCCTTGGGGATTTAGCATACTGGACAAATCACTGGTCTTAACTAGTGTACCAATTCACATCTAGTACAGTTTTAATAACACCAGCCCTGACTAAAGACAAAAAAGGACCATAAAACCTTCAACTGTGCTTTAATAAAGAACAGTAAAATTTTTTTCTATGCAAAACCACAGCATTTCCTTATATACATCTTACTGTTAGTCAAAACTAATTCAATATACTTTGAAGAAAAACAAAGGAACACACTTTGTTGTTACAAGTTGTGACACATCATCTTAAGAAGACAAGGAGACTGATGGATCAACATTTTACTTTACAATGCTAGCTGATTTTGTACAGTGAATATCTACACAGCACTTCACAGAATTTTTTCTAATACAATGAAATTGTTTCGACTAACAATTAGTAAAACAAGGTACTGGTGCTCTCTCGTGTGACTTCATCAGGAACTGTTCAGCAATTGCAGAAAGTTTTGCAAAAGGTTAGCCCTTTTTGACTTTAAAGACTAAATTCTAGGCTTCACCATCAAAACCACAGAAGCTTACATCAGAAAGACACTACAGATGTAAAATCTTGCACCTGTAATGTTAAAAAGTGAAAAACCATAAAATGTAAGTGAAAACACAGGGCATTTGTAGATTTAGAAAATCAAGATGCTTCCTTTGTTCAGAGGTATTATTATAACCATTATGGCATTTGTTATCTTATTATGATGGCTGACAGAAAAGTGATCAAATGGCACATTACCTGAAAAAAGTATGATGAATATTATCATGGAAGTACTCAACATTACTTGACATTGACATGGGAGAGGAGAAAATTCATCCCATCCGAAAACAAGTGGGAAAATCATCATAGCCTAGTAAAAGTTTAGTAATCTAAGAGTTCAAGAAAGAGTTATCTAGAACGCATGAGCTAACCCAGACTAACTGGTGCCTTCTCTCTCTACTCTGTCATTATCCATCAGTAATAGGTGGTTTAATACCAGAAATGTATTATGTGGTTTTCACTCTTGGCAATAACTTTGAGAAATAGCAGGCACATACAAAATATAATTCAGTTTGAAACAACTGTTTGTGTATATTAAATCAGTTCTTAACAGCAAATAACAAAAAATGCCTTCCTGTGTCCAAGTAATCCCATTTTACTTCCCTTTCTCTTCTGCTACATCCTTGGATCATCTTCGGAAAACAGATCATGCTTGTTTCACTCCTTAGGACATGGTAGGGCTGAGTTGATGAAGACAGACTATTGCTACTTGACCATTCAATATCAATACTATGGCATTCTTTCCCCTCCTGCAGCTGCCTGGCTGTGGGCTACACTTTTTGAAGGGTCCTTCAAGATCAGTGTCACAGCTTCATGAACCAGTGAATTCCCAAAGATTTAATTCTCTATGTATATTCTAGCAGCTAGAATTTGCTCTCTCCCTACCAATACACACAACTATTTTTGAAACTATAGGAGAACACAGAAAAAATGCAGAAAAAACCAAGTCTTTGAATGAAAAAAAATCATATATTAAATAGCAGTACTTTTTATTCTTACAGGAATCTGCTAGACTTCATAACCATTAATCAGAAGAGCATATTATTTGTGTGCAGCTTTTTAAATGGTAGAAACTTTACTGGATCTAGTCTAATCCTTGATAAATTATTTTGTACAAATGTATTAATGTATTCTTAATAAATTATTGTATACAATTTTATTAAGTTAATGCTGAAATACGGACCTCTGAAGTCAAAAGAAATCTTTCAAGCAATAGTCACTTATGCTTGTTAAAAAAACCAAAATTATCATCTACTTCTGAATTTTACTGCAGGTTCATACTATAAGAGAGACAACTCTGGACACAAATAAGAAGAAATTTAGGGAGAACATCCCTAATATCAGCAGAGGAGCTCTGGACTGGTAGGAATCATTTTTATATGCTTGTTTTTAAGTGGATGCTACTGAAAAATATATAAAAAACATATAAGTTCATTTCTCATGTATGAATTCTCTATAGGATGAAAATAACAGGAACCTGCTCAGGTCAGTATAGGAAACTTTCTGCAGGTAACTTGGTAGACCCACTAGTAGAAAATGTTAGATCTTTAAAAAAAACCCAAGCCATTCTTACTTTCTTGGCCAAACTTTGGAAGATTTTTTCATACTTTTTACATGTAGTTGCCATTGCTCCATTTATCCAATTCTTTTTAAATTCTAAGTCTCAGCAAGTAAAACTTTATTGGTGCAATTGCTCTGCAGGACCAATAAAGCTGAACTAAACCTGTATAAGCGGCAAAGAACACTCTGAATTTACACAAAACTTATAGCGTGACACAATAAACCCATCCCCAAAACTCTCACATATCTTAGGTCACACGTGCTGTCAGAAACCTCTTTAATCCATTTATGACGCTGTATTCACACAATCACTAGCATAAACTATGCATGAATGAATCTTTCAGTAGCAAAAATTTTATCTGTATCAATTATGCCCATATTTCCATTAAATGAGCCAAAATGTGCACCCATGTTTTACTGGCAGTGGGAGGGCAGACAGAGACATACTGACACTGACTGATGATACCTGGCATACAAGCTTTACCTGTACAAAAGTTAGCGTGTTGGTTATTATTTTCTTTTAAATAAAGTTCCAAAATGGTATAAATTTACTGCCAGTCAGTTCATTGAACTGCATAGCCACCATTCCCATTTGAGAAGCTTTCAGATGATACAAGCTCACCACATCACCAAACCAAAATTCTTTGTCACTTTCTGACCCGCTGTGCAAGAGCTGTTGAGGGGACAAGGAAAGCAGTTTTCTATCACACTGCAGTCTCACTGGCTCAGGTACCAAAGGAGGCTGTGAGAGAACAGCAGCTGGGAGCCCAGAATATGTTAAGAGGCTCAGTTACGAGACTGATGAGAGAGAAAGAGACTGATCATGAAGTGCAAATGTCCTGATAAGACAATTTTCGTAGCTTCTTACTTTCCTTTTGCATGATGTGTTCATAGGTGCTGTGCACATCCTCCCTCTGTTTGTACAGTGAGCCTAGCTCACATCTTGCTTCAAGGATACTGCAACGATTTTGTGATTTAAACCATGATTTAGGTACAATATTAGAGTTGGTATAGGTTCAAAAGAGCAGTGCTCCTCCTCAGGCTGCATACCACTCACACTTTGCAGGGTTTTGGCAGTGAGCAACTTAGCTCATCCATTACCATACCGCAGCACTTCAGAGTGCATACCAGATCTAAGAAAGCATTTACAAACTCAGCTTGGGAAAAAAAAATAGATAAAAGAATAAAATCTTTCACAAAACTGATTCTGTCTTGCAAAAAATCTCTGTATGCCCTTGGCTGCTTCTGTTCCCACCTGAAGTAGGGCGTATTCACATGTAATACTTTATACATGTGCATGCAGGTCTACAGGGCAATCCTCTGTGCTTCCTTCTAAATGGCAACTTTGCAAAAAGCAGTTGCCACTGTGTACCTTACTGGGTACAATAACTCCAGCAAAAGGCTGAGAAGCAAGTCAACACAGAAGAAATTAACTCAGTTCTGCCTACAGTAAAAACCAAGCAACACAAACGTGAAAGTAAGCAATTTCCAACCACTCACCTGGCTCAAGAATTAAATTATAGCCTCATAACTCTGTACCAAGATGTGCTGCAATAAATATTATGCTGCCCTAAAAGAATTGTTAATGTCAATCTGGCATCATCATTGTCAGCAGATCTCTCCCTTCTCCCCTTTCTTTCAAACTAGCTGGGTCTCCGTGTCAAACGACAGGTTGCCTCAAAGTTCTGTTTGCAACAGACTCTTTGGATGACTTAAAACGTGATAAACAGCAATATCAACCATATGGCTCCCTTATAAAATCACATGTTTCTGTAGTTATGGACAACTAATGGGAAAACCATGAAAGCTGAAGTTAGCGTAACAGAAGTGAGATGAAACAAGCCGTGTCTTTTTCCCCACAAGCCATAAACATTAGATGCATACAGCATGTTAGGACACTATAAAGACCTAAGGGGACCAAGATAATTATCAAGATGGCTAGGACATGCTTCCTTTAAGCTGATATAATTATGTAGCATCACATTAATAGGACTGGAGTTTTGTTTCTTTTTTGCTAGGTTTTAAAATATGTTATTTAGCACAGGGAAGAGGCAGACGGACTTGAGTAAGGAAAAACTGCTGTTCCCAAAGCATTTTCAAATTAATTGATCATTACATATATTTTAACTCAGTATTTTAATGGTTAGAACAATTTTGTGTCAAAAATCAGGTAAGTTTTGTGGTAAGCAAAAGAGAAAGTAAGTAGTAACACCGTATTCAGCTATTTCTGGCATCTGACCACAGTCAGTATCGCTGCCACAAGAAGCTAGGTGAGCTGACAACACTCCAAGTGAGAACTGGGAAAAAATATATCTAACTATATGGACAAAATTGTCCATTTTCATAGACTTTCGCCCTCCCTTCTGTTCTAAGCAGAAGATAGCACATTTCTGCAAATTAGATGATAAAGGACCAAGATCTATGGGCAAGCCGGCAGAGCACGCTGGTAATAGAGAATGTACGTCATAGGACTCACAGAGCTTCTATTCAGCATAAGTTGCCAGATGCTGCCTTCCAGCCTGCATTTCTGAGCAGATATTACAAATTCATTTAGGAAGAAATTATTTCAGAAACATTATGCCAGAGCTAAACCTTCCTGCCTTTTCAGCTCCAGAAACCTAAAAGAACCAACTCTTGAGAATTATACATTTACCAGTAATTCTATCTTTGTAATTTTAGCATAAGGGTGCACCCACAAAGTCAATGTCTTACAGTTTCTATTAGCTTACATCCCCCCACTTTACAGGGTAAAGTCAATCGACTAAGTATCTTAGGAACCAATAAAGTATTTCCCAAAGCCAAAAATTAGAAGAGGTACACTACTGTGTACATTCGGTTCCTAGTTGCTCTCAATTTCCTTCTTTTTCCATTGCTATAATTATTAGAATAAGTATATATTTACAGGTTTATATATGTACATTATTAAAAAAAAAAATACAGAGAATTTCTTAAATTTGAACAGACCAGAAGCATTTTGGGGTTTGAAACAATTGTAAAAGCTACTGTGCTATGCAGGGTCAAACAACATCTCAAATTAAGTTCCTCGTGTTCTATACACATGGGCACCTAACTGCTGAGATACAGAAAACACGTTCTTTAGCAACAAATTATCTTTGATGAAATGGGGAAAAATTGTCCAATCTTACAAGCCGTTTAAATGATTTATTTTAGCTTTCACTTACTGATGAGTCACTGACTTTAATCAAGCTTTTTATGTCTATAATTAGCCTTTTCATGTGCCTATTGTAAGGCTTATGCACATGTACCTTGGTGTTAAAGGGAAAAGAGGTTAGAAAAAGGAAAACTGGTTAGAAAGATTTAAGAGATGCTAAGCATTGTGCAGAAAATCAAGACTGAGTGAAACAAAATAAAGTACAATAAAAGAAACTAACAGCTACTTCATCTGATACATACAGGTTAATTTAAAATGTTCACAGCACCCTTCTGCAGACAGTATCACAATATCTGAAAACACTTGTTATTTGAGGCATGCAAATGTTCACTAGTTTAGTTAGTTAACAAAAGCAGACAGCAGCAAGAAGAAAGCCTAAATCATTCTGTCAAAGCTAACAGGAAGACAACCCCCTCACAGTTTGGGTCCAGATTCTGCATATATATATATGAAGGGAAAGCCTCATAAAGTCTTATGAGGACTGCAAAATAATTTCCAAAGGAAAATAACTTCCAGAGGAAGTCTCATCCCTTGTGGCATCTAAAAGTAGATGGAACAAAATAGTGGAAAGAAACCCAAGGGAAACTCAGTACTGGCAAGTTGACAGGCTATACAGAATATATTTTTTTCTTTCATCCCTGACTTCTATTAACATTTTGTGGCTCTACAGGCAGCCAGGTAGGACCTTTGGTTTATACTCCATACACACAAGCCAAAAGCCTCCCACAGTTCCATTTGGTAACGTCAGCTTAACATGCCCAAATACACAGACTTCTGACAATGAGTCAAGTTCCCATTCAAACATAACTTATGCCAAAAAAACACCCAAGATTATTTCAACTAATAAACACTTGGTTAAAAAACATGTCAAATCAACTCAGTCTTTACATCAATTTAATTGCCTTTTACCACAACCACTGCCTTCAGCTTGCTGCAGGAAGCACTGGAAGATAAAGGCAATTTAAAACATTCTCACAGCACTCCCCTGACTGTCATCGCTTCCCTGATTGCACAAAGCTGAGGACTTTGCACCAGAAAAGAGATTCACCATCAGCTGCGATTCTGTTGTGAAAATAATTTCAAGGATGTCAACATCCTCACTCCTGAAGATTAGAATTTGGGACAAATACTGCACCAAAATTAAATTCTCAAAAGAAAGGACAAAGGTTTGTATCCTGTCACGGTACACAGTTTCAAAATCCTCTCCAAATATTGTCTTTTGCTTCAACCTTCATAGTGTCACTCTTACAAAAGACATCTCTTCATGAGAAATACATTACTTAAAAATATGCACAGTGTTACCCCAAGTTTATACAGATGCTGTTCATTAACATATTTATTCTCTTTATAAAACTGTGACATTTGGACTTCAGATTTTTCCAAATTCCATTCCAACTCCCCTACTGAGTTTGTATACTGAGCATTAAAGAGACAACCAAAGAGAAAAATAAAAACAAAGAATTCAACATAAGAACACAACCAAAGTGCAATGTAACTTGTGAGCTGTTGGATTTATAGATCCTGAAATCACCTTCTCCAAAACATTTTTCTTTCCAGAATTTAATATGCAGTTACAGTAATGCAGAAGGCAGAGCTGGTGCAGTTAGCTCTTCCCCAAGAGGCAGCATCTCCAACAGACCACTCTGACAAGCAATTAGAGAAAAGCAATGCAGATTTCTACCAGACAGATGAAAAGAATACAGCAGACATGCATTTGACAGTTAAAACATTGATTGGAATAGCAGCAGCTATAAGCATGGAGGAAAAGACTGAAATCTCTTCAGAGTCTTCTACCTCACTAAAAGCTGCTTTGCCTGAATAGGACCAAGCCACACTTGAAAGGCTAAGCTAAAGTGTCCCTTTTACATAAAAAGCAAGCCTTCTTCCTTTACAAGTACCATGCTGAAGCTAGCCATGGACAAATAAACACAAAATTCACTCAAAATACTTCAGAGACAAAAGTTCTTAAAGACAGCCTAGTCCAACTGAAAACATATGTATTCAAACATAATGTCCTGTCTCCGTATGTATTTCCTCTTACGGAATGGTGACATGAGCTAAAATTTCATTCCCACTGTGAGATCTCTTGACAACTCATGGAAAGATGAATCACTGCTCTCAATGGAAAGAATGACTTGTGACAGCTGTAACTTCTGATGTTTGAAGTATCACATGGGCAAAGTCAGAGTGACTCTTGCTGCAAATAATCAACGAATTGCAGCAAAATGTATTTCACTACCTGGCTTTAAAGGGTAATGGAGAATTAACAGTCTAGAGTTTCACCCATGCTACAGGATAAATGCAGGAGGAAAGCCAGAGTCTAAACTAGTTCCAAAACCTTTCCGACAGGGACCAAAAGCAGATGCAGTGGGAACATCAAGAGAGTGAGTCTTCTCCAAGCACGCCCTCAGTTGCCATTTAAGGATTTAAGATGCCTCCAGAACATTCTGCCAAACTACCACAACCAGACGGATCTTCCGTGAATGCACTATAGTCCCAGGCCATGGAGATAACCTGTGGCACTGACCTCTACAGTTTGACTATGTGCTGAGCATGGAAGCACTTAGCTTCAATTCTGTAGTGAACTGATTCACTTAGTGTCCCTCAACTGTCATGCATGAGAAGATAATTATTCTCATTTACTTCATGTGTGCTGCTCAGGATATCCACATCCTAAATCAGATGCCTCTTGTACATTTTCTTTCCCATTTGAACAGTCATGGCATAGTAGTTCTAGGAGATAGAGCATAGGTAAACTGGTAACAGAGACAGGGAATCGACTGCATCTAAACTCCAAAATATGTTTGCATGAATGCATAATAATGACTTCTGGTTTAGCTTACTTGCTTTGTTAAAGCTCCCTGGCTTCTGACCAGTGATAGAGACTGACCTGAAGTATCCCCACAATGAAGAGGGATCCCCTAATAAGCCCTCTTTGCTGAGCAACAGTTGCTAATAACTACCTCAGGACTTTTTCTTAGAGATATCATCAGAAGCTCCTAAATAAATAGGTTGATAAGCCATCTATTTTAATAATATTCCTACTACAACTCTGGCATCAATTCTGCATGGTTTCAGAATAACAAAATGTTGTATGTTGCACTGAGAAAGCAGTTCAACATCTTTGAGAAGCAAACTGATTCCTTTCAGAAGAAAGACTGCAAACAGGGAAGGAAGGAGTTTTCATACCTAGCCTTTTTTAACCAACCAGACTCTTCACTCTCCCGCTACACCCCATGGAGAAAGCAGGGCTTCTCCTGAGCAAGAATCCAGCCTTAGATTTGTGGAAATGCCCTCTGATAGCCCCATCCCTCTTCATGTCCTACAGCCAGCTAGACTAAGCTCATGCACAGCTAGTGTGCAAACCTTTCCACATAATCCTTTGCATATCTGAAAGCAAATATGTGTATTAAGAGATCCAACTCTGGACAAAGAATCAGCTTTTTTTACAACACATCATGGTCTCAGCCATTACAATTTTCCCTCATAGTAGAGTAAGTCTGCATATATATATATATATACTTAGACATTTAAAAATATTTTTTTTAAATATATCTGTATAAATATACAGAAGGCTTATTTGTGTACCACAATAGGGCACAGTGATATTCAGAGGCTTCCAGATGCTCTGTTCAGTTCAAGCAGCATGTGTGGCTTCTGTAGAACACCATGAAATACCAACTTCGGCAGCCCAAAACTGTCATACCCATGTCTTGCCATGGCTTTCTTTCCTCCCTCCTGACGTTCTCTTGTTCCTTCATCTTTCCAGGCCATCCTGCTGTGCCTAGGGCAGCTAGTTAGGGGGTGCAGAGGTTCTCTGCACGTCAGCACCAAACCCGGAGCCAGGTTGGACTGCCTGCCTAGGACAGCAGGCACAGAAA
Source organism: Forpus xanthops (assembly GCA_032466535.1). NCBI lineage: Eukaryota > Metazoa > Chordata > Aves > Psittaciformes > Psittacidae > Forpus > Forpus xanthops. The sequence goes on from JASSUY010034382.1 coordinate 82,628, forward strand.
GGGCCTGTGGTACCTCTAGAGCAGTGCCGGCAAACACCATCATTCCAGTGGTTAGAATCATAGAATGAGAGAATGGTTAGTGCTGGGAAGGACCTTAAAGATCATCTAGTTCCAGTCCCACTGCAGGCAGGGACACCTCCCACTAGACCAGGCTGCTCAAGTTCCCGTCGAACCTGGCCTTGAACACTGCAAGGGATAGAGCATTCACAACTCCCTTGTGCAGCTTGGTCCATTACCTCACCACCCTGACAGCAAAGAACTTCTCTATACCCAACCTGAATTTGCCCTGTTTAAACCCATTACCCCTGTTCTATCACTATAGCCCCTGATGAAGAGTCTCTCTCTGGCATCCTTGTAGGCTCTAGTTGATGGCTGGAACATTGTCTTTGCTGTACCTGCCAAGTCATGAAGCAGATGACCAGGTCCATGCTTAACAAGGCAGCTGCAAATTCGACAAAGCTATTTCTTACAAATACCGTACAAGCCCTTTGGGAAGGCAGCCTCAAATCTCCACAGGGTTACATCTTGCACAGGTAGCCTGTATAATTTCACAGGATCCTGTTCGTAAATTTTTCTCAAAGCCTGCTCACTCCATTTATTCCTGTAGTTCTGACTAAGCCTCCAAACAATTTTTACAGGCCCTGAACAACAGTAATCATTTAGGATCAAGTTCAACCTGCTAAACTGAATTCTATCTAGCTCAGCACCTTAAAACCCCACATCTCGGACAAATCCTGTTGATCACAACACACAGAGGATATCAACTGGATAATGTTGATTTACAAGATATATGAGGTACATCACAAGAACAAGAATTTGCTATAACGTTTTGTCATCATTCAGATCCATAAGAAATACAGTACATTTTAATACCCTCTTAGTGACAACTTCATTTTGAAATGTGCAATGTAGATGTGGTAAGGTAAAGATGATCAGCTTTGTGAATAACAACTCTTATCAATTTTTTCAGCTAAGAACCCTGTCTAGGACCTAACAGCACATAAAGAAATTGTACATATCATTCTTCAAATAAACCAACACTAAAACGAACATCAATTTGCAAAAGGCTATTTTCATTGTATCAAAAAAAGACTGAAGATTTTACTTAACTCTTCCGATGAGCAGAAAACAAAAAAAAAAAACCCAAGATATTTGACTTATTTGAAGAGCAACATAAAACTACTCAAATTTAATTCCATTTCCTGAAACAAGAGGCACTACTATTTACTGCTGAAGCATTTGTCCAAAGCCATATACCCTGTAAAGAAATCACTAACTAACCTTAAAGAGATGGGTAAGTTTCTGCAGCTCTAATTTGCAAGAAGCTAAACTTACCACAAAACCAATTTCACTATGCAAATGCTCTGAGGATAAACATACAGATTGTCTTCATCTCATGCCAGCTAAGCAATTAACGATGAACCTGTACAAAATAATGACAGCAATACCACTTTATATACCAGTGTTATGAACCACAGTCTACCTCACAAAACCATAGATGTGCATTTCTTGCTTGTTTTCCTTCAGTTCAACCCTTAAAGCCAAACTGGGCAGTACCTTTACTTTTCAGGTATGATGAATATACCTTTCCCTCTCCCACTGAATTTTGTTGGTTGGGTTTTTTCCTCATTCTCTTCTTTTTAAGGCTACATGGCAAGAAAATAATTAAAACTTAAATTACGGAGAAAGCATCTTGCTGTCCCTAGATCTGTTACGTTAATTAATGAATATGCTTGTGTTAACAACAGACCTTTAGAAATGCTACATTTTGGGATTGGACAGACTACACCTAAAGGAAAATGCGTGCAGCCTGACTTATACTAGCAGTATAATTAATATATTAGTTATGCTATACAACAGTCCCCAACTCTGTAATTCAGTCTTACACATGCAGCCCCACAGACTTTAATACACAAGGAAAGCTTGCAGATTCCTATCACATGCACTCTGATGTTTACCGGGCATTTAGTATTAAATGATGCAGGGCATATTTTAAAGCTTTTCATTTAAAAGCCTTTCCTTTCCTTTACCTCCAGAAATTTATATGAGCAGAAAACCTAACACTCTGGTGTCAGAAGAGTGTTAGGATCTATGATCATTCCTTCAACAGAATTGCTTGCACATAGAGGAACAACTAGCTATTCATGGCTTTGTATTGTCTCAATCAAGGTAAATTAACTCCAGTGTTAACAGTTTTTAAATACTTACTCTTCAAAACAGATTGGAAGAGTGCTAAGAAAAATTATCCTCTTAGAGAAAGAATGTAAACGCTATGGGAACATAAGATCACGACACACACCTGCTGTGTGTTAAAATGACTCCTTTACAGCCACTCAAGAACCAAATGAGGGGCTGCTTTGGAATTATTATCTTTTTTAACGTTAAGCAAATGTTCACTAGCAAACCTACATGTTTTTTAAAATGTGACTTGGAGAGTTGTATGTACCTATGTAACACAAAATTAGGAGGATATGTTCAGAAAATGAGGTACACAGGTACTTTAAAAAAATGGCATTAACCTGCTGACTTAATGTATAACAAATTAGCACTATTTATGTGCAAAGTGTCACGGTGCTCTCAGGAGGTAAATATTAGCTTCAGATAAAATAATTTCAGTGAAGTCTTAATACACGGCAGCTCTGTGCCTGCAGGATATGACTCACTGCTTCACTAGGAAGGACTTGCATGTTAAATGCAAGCATTTATAGTCACCTGTCCATGCCCTCTCTAACACACCTAAAAAGCTGCAGACCTGTCCTCAGCTGCCAGGAGAGTACCAGTAGGAACACAATAAAGTTGCTACCGAGATCGAGAAAAGCAATTCTAACACCATTCTCCTAGGAGATCAACCCATTTATGATGCCTGCTGTTCAGGGAACAGGCTCCTTCCCAAATCTTCCCATAATTGCAGGGCTAAAGAGAGGCAGTAAAAAGGTCCCTGCTGTACCCTGTGTCCCACCTTGCCTCTGCCTAGTTCCATGCTGTTTGTCACTGGACATTACAGAGGCAGGTGGACAAGCTTTCTGCCAAGTCTCTCCAGCACCTACACGCATGTAACAGAGCTCCAGCAAAATACAGGACGACTAGTGATAAGCAACTAAGCTTGGCAATACAAAGACTCTGCTTTAATGTTAATTACCATTCATCCAAAAGGTTAATCAGGTGTTTGAACTGGGCTTTTCAGAGAGTACTTTAGAGGGGTGGGGATGGGGAAGAAGGCATCCAGATTTTAGTGTTCTCTTAGGACCTCTCTGAACATCAGACTCTGGTAATATATTCATAAACATTCATCCATTTATGCCTGCAAAATCCCTTTCCTCAGCTTCCTCTAGCCACCGGGCTAGCAAGTGGCCACAGCTATATTTTATTTGAACAAGGGTTAAAACAAAGAGAGGAACAAACAACAGTATGTGCTTTAAGTCACCTCTCGAGCATGCCTTGCCTTTCCCATGCAAGGACCCAGCTACAGTGTAATAAAACCAGGGTGAAGTAACAGCTGCAGCCACAAATCAACATTTGCTTTTACATACAAAACCTCATGTAGCAAAATTCCGGGGTCCTTATGTAGCAATGAAAGGAATATATGACTTCTCTCCATTCATCCTATGCCAAAGCACAGGTTATGGCCTCAAGACCAAATTTCAAACAAGGGGAAGATGGGTCTGAGGAGAAGAAAGCACAGGCAGGGACACAGATGAGGTACATCTACTTGGCTCACTGACTTCCATTCCACTTCTCTTTCTGTGAGGAGGCAATGTAACTTGACTGCTTTTAAGAAATTTCCTATTAGAAAGCTGTGGTTTCCAGTGCATTTTTATTGCATTTGCCAAAGTTGAGTCATCAGAACAGGGTATATTCCTGAGGGAGCTGAAGGTCCAAAACTGTAAGCCATTATAATAAATAATAACGAATGCTGTAGCTAGTAAAACCTGTAATCTGAACATGTACAGAAATTAATTTCACTATGTACAGTTACTATTCAAACTGTGCTTTTCATATTTTCCTGGCAGGCTACTATAGCCACGGTTACCAATGAGTCTGAAGCCACCACTCAAAGTCAGAATTTGACTTTGGCTTATTTAAGGCAATAAACAATCTCAATGAAAAGATTCTTCAACGAAATAAAGAACTACAGAGTTGACTTGAGAATCTGCCTGGAAGCTCATGTTTGCTTTGTGTTCATCTGGGAAGAGGTGTACAAGCACCAGAAAATGAAAAAAAATCCTGCTGATGCAAAATCAACAGGGAAAACCAAGTAAGAACAAATAGTAATTAAATGCAAAGAAAATGACAAAAAGCACCAAAACAACAAAAAAAAATACACACTTTTGTTGGAAAAAGAGACTTTTGATTCAAAGTACCAATGCAACACTGACCTCCACTTCTACCAAAGCCTAGAAATTAAAGCTTTCCAAAATTCTTAGGGAGCACCTTGTGACTCTAGGGGACTCTTGTCAAAATCATGCAACTTGTCACCATAAATCACAGCAAGAGCCCACAGGCAGCGTATGTGGAGTTAGACAAGGGGTTTACCAGGCACTGTACTGAGCCAGGACTCCTAGCTCAGAGGGGAGGAGAGAATTCATGCCATTCACCCAGATGTCAGCATCCCTTCACCAACACCTGGAACCTAAAACCTCTCCCCCATAGGAAATAAGGTCTCATCTGTATAGAAAGGTTACCATGAGAGGACTGGAGATCTGAGAGAGATTTTACTTCCATTAAACTCCTGGGAAAGAATGATTTAGTATATTTATCTGATTCATCCAAAATTTTCTCTTGGATATTAAGTATAGCAAAAGTGGGCATAGGGAGTGGGGAACAGAATCTTCCATGGCCATCTGCATGTTGCTATTTTGTAGCTGCAGTTGGAAAATGCCAGAGTTTTGCAAAACTAAATATTATCACAGTCAGAAAAAAATGTTAGCCTGCTGTTATATACTTAGATAGTGCCATTAATGAGACAAGAAAGCAAGGAGAAAATAATGTGATATCACACTGCTTTTGTACTACAGAATACAAAGAAAAACTCAGTATGTCTTCAATACAGGAACACAAAGTACCAAATTGCAGAATGCAATATCGACCTGAACTTTGGTATATATAGGAAAACCCAGTCCACAGCTAAAAAAAACAAAACAAAAACAGAAATAAACCCCTTGAGTGATTCTATTTCTGATCAGATAATCCAAAGCTTACTGTCTGATTTCTAGATTGTAGCAGAATATAACCATTTATGGGGACAATATGAAAAAGTTTGGCTTAAAGCAAACAAACAACGATCAAAACCACCACTACCCCTCAAAAAAAAACCTTCAAACAAAAACCCAAACCAACTCAGAAATCCTAGGTTTAGATACAAACCTAAAGTCCTATCTAGTCCTTCTTCAGATGCTTCTTGCTTAGATGCAAAAAGCAGACTAAAAGAGATTTTTGGACAAATCAATCTGATACCAAGCAAGCAAACAAAAAAATCAGGCCTATAATTGCTGTGAAAGCTTTATCTGGACATTTCATGTAACTCCAATAGCCAGAATTAGATAAAAGATAGAAGACAGAAGGTAAAATTGTGTATTTAAACATATCAATCAACTCATTCTTACAACGAAATCCTAAACATGGACTTCTAAAGACAACCATCTGAAGTAGGGCTTTCCACACAATATAGTGGGAAAATAGCAGTTTGTTTGAAAAGTCATTTTATTCATGTCTATCTTGGTAAAATCAGGGGCACTCGTGGATTCCCTCACCTCCTCCTTCTCCAAAAAAGGCATCTCCTCTTGGAGCAGGCTGCATATGATCAAGTCAATAGAATAATGGCCTTGATTGTCTCAGCCAACTCCATAGACATGAGTTCATAAGAGAGGCGGCTATGCAGCTTCCACAGACATCAGTAGAGACTTTGATCTTCCTTTGAAGAAACTTTTCTTAGGTTATGTAAAAATCTGTGGATTATTTTCATGTATGGGGAAAACCAATACTGAGGTACACACTCCCACACAAGAATGTCTCAAAAAAGCTATGCTTGCCAAAAATACCCTTGAAGAAAATGAATATATACTTGCTTTGAAGGTATAATTTTTTTATTCTCTAGTCCTCGCTGTGGATTCAGCTGCCTATTTCACGAATTACGGATGTATGCAAACATCAACCAGATTCAAAAAAAGGCAAAACAGAAATGGACATGGCTGCGAGGGTTAAGAAATTTGGGTCTTGGATACCCAGATCAATTACTGTGGGATAAGAAATTAACTTACACTAGGTAACATGTACCAGATAGTCCTTGCTTACTAGCCATACATATTTCATTGAAAACAAAAGCAAGGCACTTCAGCTGTGTGTACTACTACTCTTTTGCTGAAAGCTTATGAAAGACCATTTATTTTGTATTTGTTACAAGCACCAAAGCACAAAAGAATTGCAGACACACACTTGGTACACAAATACATTATTTAAAATGCTATATGTGTGCATATGGAGACACACGCAGTGAAATATAAGAACTACCATCATCTGCTTCCTTCTTTTTCACCCCCAGCTATAGGGTTAATAATATCATAACATTCTATTTCTTCAATTAGATACTCTTTAGTGAATTGTGATTTTAGGCTGCTATTCAAAATGATCTTATACTACGTTACCAGCATGTTTAAGGGCACACAAAAAGACTGTTGGTCACAATTTGTCCTTCATCAGAAAGGAGGGACCATATTATAAGACACACTGGCCACCAAAGTGGTGTTTGTATGCACACGTGTATGTGTAGGGAAAGTTAATCACTCAACTCATAGATGTAAAAATTCCACCACACTGTATGAGCTACTTTTGTCTTTTTTTTTTTCTTACAGACTTGTCTTAATAAAATTTGTAGTCTGCTTCTCAATAATTTGGAAAATAGTTTTAAAATTAAGAGATCTGTCATGCTATCAAAAACATTGACAGAAAAAACTTATATTAATAGTACTTTTAATTCCACTTCGATCATTAATATAGATCATTCAAAGTTCGCATTTTGGGGTGACAGGAAGGTTCATGAAGTGGGAGGGAACACTATGTAAAAAGGGTCTTTTTTTTTCTCTTAATTATTTTTTTTTAACCTGGTATCACAAAACTCACCTGAAAATATTTGTAAGGTTACCACACAGTGATGGGATTTTGGCTATATCAGGTCTGCTGAGGACAGCAAAATAAGTATGGGCAACAGTGTATATTATTGCAGGTTGCCCATTTATCAAAAGCATGTTCAAGCAAGGGCACATAGCTGCCAGCTAGGAGACAAGCAAACGCATTGTTTGTGAGTATTAAGAGTATTTAGAGAGCCTTGTGCACCAAGAAACTTCTCCTGGATTTTAAACGCTGCCAAAACAGTCATGAAATTGCACAAAAGCACTGAGTTGCTGAGTAACACATTCAGATATATTTGCACCAAGCTTGGCACAAGAAAGTACTAATCTTGACCAGGACCTCTATAAGATTTTGATTAGTAAGTCTTTAGGAAGAAAGGGGAGAGCAAAAGCATGAAATGGAAGTATTGAGAGGTGCATGGATCTCATAAAGAAGAATCAGAAATGAGACAGAGGTGTGTAAAAGCCAAATCAGATCAATAACCTGCAAAACATAAACCAAAAGCCAGTAATAAAAACCCTCAGTAAAGTTGCGTCTCCGCCCCCCCAAAAAAAACCAAAAACCAAACTGAAATATGCCCCAAAACAAACCACAAAGTGCACTATTCAGTAGGCAGAAGGTGTGTGACCTACCACATAGTCAATTTTGGCCTATCCTGAAATCCCAAACCTAAAACCACTTGGTTTTGTTTTTTCCCTTCCTGTTTTCAATCTTGCATATTATTATTTTACAAATAGATATAGAGTCCTCCCTCAAGTCCTCAAATACCCTGCTTTAGGTATTACCTGTGGGACTTAGAGAAACACGTTAGGCAAAATGTAAAAAACCATTTGTTTCACATGTCTAAATGTGCTACTCTTCAGCTCCATAAACACCCCCATGACAGATGATTCTGGGAAAAGGCCAACTGAAGTTTCAAACAAAAAGAGAAGAGAGAGCAAGATACTGACACTTGAACAGATTTCATAGAAACTGATGCCTGCACAAAGACTTGAGACATAGCCACAGTGAGGAAAACTTTCAAGCAGATTAATAAGAATTAAACCTCAAGCACTGTATTAAATAATTCTAACTCTTTCTTATGATCTTAAAAATAAAAAAGGAAAATTCTATATCTGGGAAGTAAATTCACATAATTGACATCAGAGAAGCTGAGTTTTACTTCAGTGTGCTCTAACAATAAAAATCTGCCATATAGACAACTGCAAGATCATGACAGTGCAGTTTACCTTCTCAAATACTAACTGATCTTACAGTAACATTTTTCACATGCAACAAAAATCTAATAGAAATCTTGATAGATAATCCACTTTTCGTGTCTAATTACAAAATGAATGTGAAGAATTTTACTTTAGAAAGAGAAAAATCCCCTAAATTCAGGGAAGCAGAGAAAAGTTAGGCATATTAATCTCTCAGAAGCAAGTTAGTATAATTGCACAAAATTCCCCACAGCCCTCAACTTCCAGAAGTAGAAAGTTAAAGAAATCCTAGCTATTTTGATTTCTCCTCTACCTTTTGAGCCCATGAAAACATGTGATTATACTAGTGTAGTTGCCCTGCAGCAGCACATTGTAGCTACCGTGCATGTAAGTCTTCCAGTGCCAAAACAGGCCTACAAGAAAAGTCAGAGAGGGACTTTTTACAAGGGCACGTAGGGACAGAACAAAGGGGAATAGCTTTAAACTGAAAGAGTGTCATGGGCTCAGCAGCAGCAGCCATCTTTCCCCTTTAAGCAGTAGCTGGTGCAGCACTGTGTTTTGGATTTTCGGCTTGGGAACAGTGCTGATAACACCAGTGTTTATA
>JASSUY010034384.1:0-11574 GCA_032466535.1 Forpus xanthops
CCATTCCAGTGCCTCACCACCCTTACAGTAAAGAATTTCTTCCTCAGATCCAATCTAAACTTCCCCTATTTAAGTTTCAACCCATCACCCCTTGTCCTCTCACTACAATCCCTAATGAAGAGTCTTCTTTCCGGCATCCCTATACGCCCTCTTTCAGATACTGGAAGGCTGCTAGGATGTCTTCATGCAGCCTTCTCTTCTTCAGGCCCAACTCTCTCATCCTATCTTCATAGGGGAAGTGCTTGTCATGGGTTCAGCAGCAGCAGTCCCTTGATCATCCTCGTGGCCCTCCTCTGCACTTTTTCCAACAGTTCCATGTCCTTTTTATGTTGAAGACACCAGAACTGCACACAAGACTCCAAGTGAGGTCTCTTGAGAGCAGAGTAGAGGGGCACGATCACCTCCCTCATTCTGCTGGTCACGCTCCTTTTGATGCAGCCCAGGATACAGTTGGCTTTCTGGGCTGCAAATGCACACTGCCAGCTCATGTTAGTTTTTTCATCGACCAACACCCCCAAGTCCTTCTCCGCAGGGCCGCTCTGAATCTCCTCTCTGCCCAACCTGTAGCTGTGCCCAGCTGTAGGACCTTGCATTTGGTCATCAGATTGGCATCAGCCCACCTCACAAGCATGTGAAGGTCCCTCTGGATGGCATTCCTTCCCTCAAAAGTATCAACCAAACCACACAGCATGGTGTCATCAGCAAACTTGCTGAGGGCGCACTCAATCCCATGTCACTGACAAAGATGTTGAACAAGACCGGTCCCTACACCGATCCCTGAGGGACGCCACTCCTTACTGGTCTCCAGCTGGACATTGAGCACAACTCTTTGCATGCAGCCATCCAGCCAGTTCTTTATCCTCTGAGTGGTCCACCTATCAAATTGATGTCTCTCCAACTTAGAGACAAGGATATCATGTGAGACAGTGTTGAATGCTTTGCACAAATCTAGGTAGATGACATCAACTGCTCTGCACCTGTCCATCAGTTCCATAGCTTCATCATAGAAGGCCACCAAATTGGTCAGGCAGGATTTCCCCCTTAGTGAAGCCATGCTGGCTGTCACCAAGCACCTTGTTGTTTTTCATGTGCCTTAGCATGCCTTCAGAAAGAATCTGCTCCAAGATTTTGCCAGGCACAGGGGCAAGGCTGACTGGTCTGTAGTTTCCTGACTCATCCATTTTCCCGTTCTTGAAAGTGGGGGTTATATTTCCTTTTTTCCAGTCATCGGGAACTTCACCTGACTGCCATGAGTTTTCAAATATGATGGACAGTGGCTTAGCAGCTTCATCTGCCAGCGCCTTCAGGACCCTCAAATGGATTTCATCAGGTCCCACGGACTTGTATACATTCAGGTTCCTAAGATGGTCTCAGACCAGATCCTTTCCTACAGTGGGCCCAAGGTCTTCATTCTTACTGTTCCTGCATCTGCCTTCCAAGACTTGGGTTGTATGGTCAGAACATTTTCCGGTGAAGACAGAGCCAAAGAAGTTATTAAGAACCTCAGTCTTCTCCAAATCCAGGGTCGCCAGCTCTCCTGATAGCTTCTGGAGGGGGCACACATTGTCCCTAGCCTGTCTTTTATTTGCAATGTACGTATAGAATTCCTCCCTGTTATCCTTAAGATCCCTAGCCATTTTTAACAATAAGTTGTCCTTTTTTTTCCCTAGCTTCCTAGACAATATCCCTGTATTCTTCCCAGGCTACCTGTCCTTGCTTCCACCTTTTAAAAGCCTCTATCGTTGCAGAACCTTTGACTTAAAATCTTCCTCCTGGATCACAGAACTTGCCACTTTTCTACCTCATCTTTCAACTTGAGTTGCGTATTTTTACAGATAGCTTGAGAATGACTGTTCCATTTTGGTGCAACTTCCACAGCTTTGTTCCAAGCAAAATGAAAACAAATACCTTTACATGTTTTTGTAAAACTTAAGTTGTATCAGAACGTCCATGCTCATCTCAACATCTCTTGTGGGTTGAGGAAGAGGCAAGCAGTTAAGATTCAAGTCCCTGCTTTGCTTAAGTCAGAGTACATTTATTTGACTTACATATCCTTCATGTATGTTCCCATGGGTATTTCACAGCCTCACCAAAGAAAGATTTATCCATCTTTGCAAAGCTAAATGCAAACCAGAAACTGCATACCTACAAGTAACAAGTTGCTACACTTCACCAGTAAGCCCAGGTGAGCAGCAGAGCATAGATACTTGGGCTTAAGGCAGCCCTGAAGATGTGCAACATTTTGAGTGGTCTGAGGCTGTGGGCATTGTGTGTCTGCTATGAACACACATACCCTAGTCCAGGAGGAACTGGGAGCTATGTTCTCCTGCCTTCTGTGCAAAGCAGGTGTCCCACCTGGCTAGATATGGATTTCAGTATAGTCACATAATTTCTAGTGGAAGAAAATAACGCCAGAATGTACTTACCAGATCCGCTTGTGCAGGTACCTTAATGCTGCTGTATGGCCACTGTCTCTAGAAAATGAGCCATCTGAAGTAAATTCCACACAAAATTTTTTGGCATTGTGTGAACTTTGTGCTTGGTGCAATCATGGCTTTCTGTTTCTTAGATGATTTAGGTAAAATTTGAGTGTTTATTCTTATCTAGTTGCTCTGTATGTATGATTTATGTAGCATTAATGGGAGCTAGGCACATGTGGAGGTGAAAATGAACTCTGATGTGTTTCTACTTTAAAATGCTTTGTGAAGTTGTTTACTTTACAAAGCATTCCCTTTTATCAGTTTCTTGTGTGACATTTTATGTGTAGATGAACTGCAAACAGGATGGTAATGCACCACTATATGGGCAAAACATAACAATAAAAGATTCTCATATAAATCCTCAGACTTTTTTTAGAAATTGATGCATGGTTTATAATTTTTCTCTTCTCCAATGTTCTTAAAGCAAAAAGCAGTTCCCTTCTAGGAAGTCTTTTGTGCGCAGTTATTTGCAGTACAGATTTCAGAAGCTTGCTTTAGCTTTCTCAGTCTTGTAAGTGCTGTTAATGGCAAGAGGTGCACATTTTGCATCCCCAGCTCCATTTGCTGTTGTATGACCTTATTGTATTGCAGTGGCTCATTGTTTGAAGTAATTTCTCTTTTCAGTTTTCTTCTATTTTCTCACAGCTTCATTAAGTTGCTATCTCCCTTACCTTTGTTATTCCTTCTTCCTCCCCTACCTGGCTGCCCTACTCCAGTATCTTCCTCTATTTAAGATAGAAATAGCAATTATTATAAATTTGAGAGGTTTTTTTCTAAGCTTTCTGCCCCTTACAAGGTGTTGTATGAGCTACAGCTTTCATTTGACTGAAATCTGCAAGAACAGACTAATAGGGCTTCATGGGGATGGATTTTGGTATATTGTTTTGTCATATATATATATATTATGATCCTACTTCCAAATGGGCATTGTGCTACTATAAGATATGCAACTGCAGGATGACTGTTCACACTGAGAAAAAAAGTGTTAACAAACTGAATAATAATGAATTAACCTGCAGAAAAAGCATTTTGCCCTAGTACACAGGAAGTCTGCATAACTAGAGCATATAATTTTAAATGAAGCAGGCACTAGGAATGCCTCGATGGGTGTGATGCCGACAGTAGCTCATAATTCATGGATATGAATTATGGCTGAATATCAGGAAAAATCTTCCTGACATTGAGATCTATTAGGTTGTGATATAATCTCCCATGGGAAATAGTGGAAATCCCACTGCTTAAGATCACAGTGAGCACTAGAAAAAGGACAAATCCTGGCCTGGCCTCAATCTTTTAGAGCATATTAATTAGTTGCTTTGACATATGTCTTCCTGCCAGGCTAGACAAGTGAAATCTTTTGGTATTTGCTGGGCAGGAGCAACAAAGGCAGCTGTAATATGAGCTACCCTACCTTGCCTCATGACCAGACTCCCTCTGCTTGTGAATATATCACACCAAGAGGTGAAAAAATACGGGGACTTTGAGCCCCTTCAGAGCTCTGCTGACTTTTGATGAGCTGCAGCTTAGGACTCAAGCCACTTTGCTGGCAGGGGGGTCACACCCACCTTCTGCACATGGTGCAGGATGCTCCTCTACTCCACGACGGTCTCATCCAGTGCTGCCCTAAGACCCCTACTACTCTTGTGAGTCACCTTAATGTGCATGAAGGGGTGGGAGGTGCTCTCACTGTGTCCCAGAGTAGTCTCTTTATAACAGGACACCAAGACAGGATGTTGAATGCAGTAAGTCGCGTTACAAGTGTCTGAGGGTACAAGAAGGTGCTGTTGGTGGACTTGGGCAAGTGGCAGAAGCCTAACATGGACTGGTGGTGTCCATACCAGCTGCAGGGAGCAGTGTGTGAAATAAACCAGGCTGTTTTTTTTTTTTGTCAGGGAGGGGGAAGCTGGTTTCCAGCAGTGATGCCCTAGGGTAACCTGCATTGTGTGAACTGTGCTTGAGGCATGGAAGAAAGCCTGGTGTTTGGCACGAGAAACTCCTGCTTGGGATCCTTGGGAGCTGGTGAGAGGGACTGTGAAAGGGAATCAGGATATTTTCTTCAGTATGAATGTCTCTTTTTCTCTGATCTGAGAAAGCACCATCCGTGGAAACATTCAAGGCCAGGCTGGATGTGGTTCTGGGCAACCTGAGCTGGTTGAAGATGTCCTTGCTCACTGCATGAGGGTTAAACTAGACAACTTTTGAAGGTTCCTTCCTATTTGTATTACCCTATGATTCTAAGCCTATTCAGACACTCACTGGGCTCAGCAAACACCCAGAGCTTCTAGTTGGCTGATGTGAGCCTGTTGTTTTCAGTAACAAATTATCTGTGACTGAATCATTTCAAAAATTTCCCATTTTGTTACAAGTAGATAATGTATTTAATGCATATGATTTAGCTTCAATTTAAGGCAGGGGTGGAAGTCTTCAAATCTGAGATGGCTACAGCTAAAACTATTAAATCAAACTTGTTTCTTTGTGAGTAAAAACTAGATAAACGCAAATGAAGTGATAAGTTTTACAGTGATGACATTAACCAGCGCCTCAGTATATATTGGTAGGCCAATGTTTTGAGTTCTGATTTTTTTTCTTTAAAAAGGATGAAAAAAAAAATGATGAAGGGAAAAAAAGAAGGTTTGACTCCAAAATCTAAAAGTAGGAGATGGTCAATGCTTCTCCTTGGGTTAAGCAGGAAAGGAAAAATTGAGAGGGAGATGTGCTTGCAGCACTTTCACGGTGGGGAGGGTTGGAAATTATGTTATTAGAAATCATTAAAATAGATTTAAATAGAATTGCCATGATAAGTGATGTAAGAGCCATGTTGCTCCTATTCCCCTCTTTTCCTCCCCAGTTTTACATATGGGAGAACAATATATGGCTCTGATCTGTACTCGCCAGAAGCTTCTTGTTTGCAGGTCAAGAATTACAGCCACTGTATGTGCATTGCCTTAACAATAATATACAACATATGTAAAATATATTTTTCTGATTGCAAGGACATGAAATTAATGTCAAAGAGCTTCAGGATTGGAAAGAAAGAGCCAGATTATTTTTTTCCCTTTGATGAATCATTAAAGACTAACAGAAAAGAAGTCAAACTAAAGATCCTGGAGCCATCATCTGCCCTCATGCATGTGAAAGCATTGTGCAGGCATAACTATGGCAGAATTTGACTCTCAAATTAGCACAGAGTTTGTCTATATACATTTTCAAGAGAACTACAATTATTTTAAGCACTATGGCAGCCAGTAGCACAGAACTGGATGATCTGTGGTGGCCAAAATCCCATCCTTCAGGCTAGTCCCTGTGCAGTTCTTGCCTCCCAGCTGCATTACCATTAATGTCTGCACAAGCTCATTTAAACTTTGTTTTATTCAGCAGAATCACAACTGCTGGAATCAGCTGGGCATTTACTAGCTCCCATTAACTTCAGCTCAAGGAAAGAAAGATCTGTCCAGGGCAGAGGTGTCTCCCACGTAAGGGTTTATACCGTGCTCAAGGATCCAACTGAAGTCTTGTTAATGTGAGGGATGTTTCAGGGACTTTCTGGGGCACATTTTACCCAGTAAGGTTGGAGACACTGTCCTCCTGTCAGCTCTTGGGCTGTCTGCAGTGCAGCCCCAAGAAATTATCTTTTCAGCACTCAGAAGTTTTTTCTTAACTGCAAAGATTTACAGCGGCAATAAAGCCCTGACATAGAATCCCTTTTCCTGAAGCTGTGATTTGGCTTCACTCCAGGTGCTTGGCCTCTTCTCACAGAGACAGGGCTGCCATGGCAAGGGCTTTTCCCCCAGGTAAAATGAGGCTGGTGCTTGCCTGAAGCAGTTGCAATAACTTGAGTGCTTTGATTTGAAACTTTCAGTATTGGAAAATAATTCATTCTCCTCAGAGAAAATGATTCCTTAGAGAAAAGTCCTCTGTCTTTACAAGGCACAAAACAGTAGTGTTCAACAGGAACGAAGATGCATCTTTAAATAACAGAATAAATTGTTTGAATAATGCTAAACTTGTTATTTCAAAAAAAAAAAGGTTTTTATACAGAAAACTGCTATCGATCTACAACCTTCTGTTGATTTTCACCAAAAAAACCACCAATATTCTTCCAGTCCTGATTGTTTAACCGTACAATACCACAGTTATTTGCCTCTGCTTCTGAAGTCGCTAATTACCTTTTTGCAGTATGCAAGAAGTATTCTTGAGAGCATTTCCCTGATGCTCAGGCTTTGCAGGACACTGTGGGGGTTGTGAAGCAGCAGGGTGCTGGAGCTGCCCCATGGGCGCATGACAAGGATGGAAACCCTTTTTTACATCTCACAGAAGGAAGGCTGTAGAGGTAGCACCAAAGTACTGGAAGACTAATGACTGTGCACCAATTGTGGGTGTTAGGAACCCAATGGAGAGTGCAGGCAGGGTTGAGGAGTGGCTGGTTTCATAGACTGCATAGTTGGACAAGGAGGGCACATGCCATAGCTGGAATTCATCCTGGGTGGGCTCTGGAGTCTGGTGCAAAAATGTCATGCAGGTGTTACAGGAAAAAAACACAATCAAAGGAGAGTCTGGGATATTAGAGGTAGGAAAAGTGAAATGTGTGAACGAAATTCATATCACTCCATGAAATCTATGGATGAAATCTATTACAATTTAATGTCTGTTCTACTTATCAGTACTTAATTTGGACCAAATTCATACCACTCCATGAAATCTGTAGATGAAATGCAATTCAAATTTAATGTCTGTTCTACTTAGCAGTAGTTAATTTGTGGTTGTTCACTAGAGCAATCCAAAGACAGATACTTAAAATCTGGAAGTATTTGATTTACCCATTTGTTGATCATTTCTATACACCTTTTTAATATGGTGTTTCCTGCAACCAGTGGATACAGCACCTGCTGAACTTTTGCCCCAAGTGGGACCTTTCAAACAAAACAGAACCTGAGAGTACACCAGCTGGGGCTAAGTCAGCACATGAAGTTAGTTCAGGTATCACTGTACCATACTGTAACAATTTCAGTACTCACAGTTCTACCTTGAGACTGTCCCCTCAAAGAGCAACAATAATACTGCCCTTTGTCATGGGTCTAAATAAAGCCTGAGTACCTAATTCTGATTATTTCAGGGAAGTTGCTGCAGAATTACATTAGCTGTATTGCCAAGAATTTTATCTCTGATCTTGCACATTTAGTATGTTAAGGCAAAGCTTTGTGATTCAACTGATTATTTTTTAAATGGGAGGTTTTGATCTTGTGGTTGAAAATTAAAAGTAAATTGAAAGTAAATTGAAGAAAGTAAATTGAAGGGGCATTGGGTCTATATAGTGTCTTGGGTTTAGTGGTCTGGTTTGTAAGTTTTGAAAATGTTTTGGATTATCAGCGCAGATAACTAACCCCACAGGATTTGTAATGTGATTTGAAGACAAGATTTGTGCAAAAGTGCTTAGTATTGGTGTTTATAAAAAATTACGTTTATTCACCCTCTACTGCAATAGGAATTAATGTATTTGTGAACTTCTAGTGACATGGATCTCAGCAAGTGTCCCAAACAGGTTTTCATGATTGTTCAGCACTTCTGCATATTGCAGAACACCAAAAAGTATTTCTTTATCTCAGAAAACAAAATAAATCAGAGGATTCATCATTTGAAAGCAACATACAGCTGATCATGTGGCACTGTCTTTGCAGACTCAGTGTCTTTAAGTTCAGCTTCAAGAACTCCACAGAATTTTAGCAAAATTATTTCTCTAATAAGAAAGCACACTGCTTCTTGGGATATGGATAGTCAGTGAAAAATTTCAGTGGTTTTGTTCTGTATCAATGAGATACACTGTGATAAGGCATAGACTGAGTTCACCAGTTCATTTTGCAGGTAGTTGTTATTATTTTTTGCTTGTCATCTGTGGATTTTTCTGCGTCTAAATCTTTTGTGATTCTGTTGTGGTCAAAGTATTGTAAGAGATGCGGTTCATCTGCTTTTCTCCAAGATAGCACCTACCCGTTGAGCTACAATGCCTGCTGCTGCTGATGTTCCTAAGTGGTTACAAATGTAAGGTGGGATGTGCTCTTTGAAGTGATCTAATCAGTGCTGTAAGGTACTTTAAGCTAGTGGCTTTTTTCTAATTGTAAGAGACTAGAAACAATTATTGCAGCCCAGCTGATAAGCAGTAACTTTCACAAGCACAGTGCTAAACCAAAGCAATTGCTTGATCATGTTTGTGCTCTGTGGGATGAATCAAAACTGTTTGTATCAAAGGTGACCAAATATGTGTAAAAACATAGGGTTTTTTTAGCTAGATGTGGTTCAGCAGTGTCAATATGAATATTTTTGATAAATTGCACCACATTGGGGGTTGTATTCTGTCTTATTTATAGGAAGGCTGCAAACTCCTCAGACAGGATCGGGCTGCATTAATGTCCAGTACTGATGCACTGCACATTTTGTCAGTGGATTAAAAGAAAAACTCTTCACTTTTTTATTTTATTTCCCATGCTTTTTCTGCCACATCTTTTTTATCTGTTTCTCTTTGTGAAAATCCGAATTCATCAGGAATTAAGACTGAGTTGAGTTTTTACCTGCAGGGGTGTGTGGCAGGACATAAAGTTGGGCAGCACAAATCTGTCTACTCATGCTCATATTCCAGTTCACAGCTAAAATGTAATCTTGTGTAATCAAGTGCTGCATTGCCCCTTGGGTGTACCTGCATATGTGACTCTTTCAAGACGTCTTTTGGGACACTAGCAAGGATACAGGCCTGTGTGGCCTCAGCTGTGATAGACTGCAAGATGCAAGTTATCCTGTTGTTGGGTAGAGGAGAACTGAGGGTGTGTTACCCCTGTCAGTACTGCTGCCCCATGGTAGGATCATCCCCAGCAGCTGCCCTCAGGTAGCCTTCCTCTGCTGAGTGGGAGGAAGACTTTCTCCACCCATGCCAGACAAGCAGAAGACTGACTTCAAAACGATCCTGTTTTTTTTCTATCTTTCTCTTGGCCATGAAGAGGAAGGAGAGAAGTCTGCAGGAGCTTAAAAGGCTGGGCTGGGTCATGAGAAGTTTCTGTATTTTCAGGTTATCTGTATTTTCATGGGTGGCTGGAAGATGCTGGATTGTTGGGAAGGAGTGCTTGGTGGCATTTTACATATGGGTTTACTAAAAACTAGTGTTAGTGTGCTCTATGATGCCTTGAGAGGTTCAGTTCTTCTTGCAAGCACTTGGGGAAAGTGAAAGAAAATGTAATTTGGCAGCAGCACATATGCAGCTAAATACCAGGCCCTACGCACATTCCTGATGGAATAGGTGCGCTTCAGCTTCTGCATGCTTTCCCCCAAAAATTGTTCTTTAGGGAGATGAGAAGACAGATGTAATCTGTCCACCTTTATGCAGTTCAGTTTGGGTTTAACCTTGAGTAAAGCACTGTGTTTCCATGGGAAAGAAGTGACTATTTTAGAAAGGATTCTTTTCTTTACCTATAATTCTGTAGGTTGATTTTTTTATGTCGTGGTTTCCTCATATCCTTACCTTTCCCCTTCCTTATCCCTGTAATGAGGAAGTATGCTCTTTGTCATATGTGGGCATATTGTTTTACCCAGTTTCCAGATCTTTATTAAAAGAGGGAGGGAGAGAAACTTGGCAGTGTATTTCTGGGGAAAGGAACTGTACCTGCTGTATTTCACTGGGACTGGAGTGTGGAGTAGAAAAGCAAATGTATGTGGACTGCCAGAGGAATTACTGACTGATCCTCACTCAGTCTGGGTTTGGGGAGCCGCGACAAGAGAAGGCAAAGCAGGTATGACCGATAAGCGTGCCAAAGCCTGAGCACCTGCCGTGCCCATTGCAGGCAGCAGGAGCCAGCAGGGCTCAGCATCTTCCGGGATTGATGCGCTGAGCCTGTGTACTCCATTTGATTTCTTCCCTTTCACAGCGAACACAAGGAACAAGCAGAAGTTCACTGCTTGGGAGAAGCTGGCAATGTCTTTTTTTCTGTGCTGCGTTTCACTTCTTTGTTTTTTTGGTTGGCTGCAAAACCTGAAGCCAAAAGATGATGGAAATGCCACTCCCGGGGAGGGGGGAGCGGAGCGCACCGCACCCCATCTAGTGGCTTAGCCTCAAACTGCTGCCGGGAGGGAAATGCGGCAGGAGGCGAAGGAGGAGAGCTTGGTACACTCCGGCCATGGGCTTGTTAGACTTCAGAGTCCACAGCATCTTCGTGGGTGATTCAGGGATGCTGAAGCTGCTGCAGGATAAAGGAGGCGTTAGCTGCCTGTCAGACCTAGGGCAGATCGCACAGAGGGGACTTGCACCAAGCTTGAAAAGAACCTTAAGACAAACAGCAATACCATGCCTTCCGGAGTTAGAAAATGTGAGAATTGAGCTGCTTTTGTAGCCTTAATTCGGCCTATGTTTTCAAAAGCATTAAGATACAATCTCTAATGATATCACACACTATTATTTGTCACATGTCAGTGCACAGAAGGGACCGTGCTGAATTCTGGCTCACTGTATTTCTTCTCTGTTTTTCCGCAAGTAGATCCTGTCTGTCACACGCTACTGAAATCTTTTTAGAAGACAGGATTTTTTCACAAGGTTTTCTCCACAGACTTCACAACAACAGGGGCCAGCTGCTTCATTGGCATTTGTTGTGGTATTTTTGTTCCATCCTCTTTGTTCCATCCTCTTTGTGTGGAGCATAGTCAGTCATTGTTCCCATTTTGCAGATAAGGAACAGAGGTACAATAAGGTTAAAGTCAAAGATATCCTTTGTTTGGGGTGCCCATTTCAGGACCTTTGGATCATGTTTTCCAGGCTGCCACTCCAATCACAGTTACAGCAGTGAGCACAGAGTGCTCCTGTCAGACTCTCTGAAAATGAAGCACATGTCATTACTGTCCTCAGAACAGGGAAAACATAGAATCATAGAATAGTTAGGGTTGGAAAGGACCTTAACATCATCCACTTCCAACTCCCCTGCTATGGGCAGGGACACCTCCCACTAAACCATGCCACCCAAGACTATGTCCAACATGGCCTTGAGCACTGCCAGCGATGGAGCATTCACAACTTCCCTGGGCAACCCATTCCAGTGCCTCATCACCCTTACAGTAAAGAATT
>JASSUY010034385.1:3445-24400 GCA_032466535.1 Forpus xanthops
TGAGCACTGCAGGGATGGGGCAGCCACAGCTTCTCTGGGCACCCTGTGCCAGCGCCTCAGCACCCTCCCAGGGAACACACTCTTCCTCATACACATCCTGGCAGAAGTGTTGCACGGTGGGATACAATGAGCTGCTAACACTGACTCCTGGGCCCTGCACTGCTTGAAATGGCCTCGGGAGATTTCTGTTAGGTTTTAAGAAACAACATAGCTCAGATTCGGTTCCTGGCAGGCAGCTCTCCTGTGGAGAGACATTGTGCAGGTGTAAACCAAGCTCAGTTCATGCTTTGGTGTCAGCAGCGTGTTCTCACCAAACACACTTGAATACCCACACAGAATCCAGCAGGATCTCGTACAGTGCAGAAGTACCTTATCCAACTCTTATTTAACGTATTAAAGGGAACAGATGAACTACCTAAATATTTATGGCTAATGAAATATTATTTCTATCACTTTCACCAGCATTCATGAATTTACAATTGAAAATGTACTCTGCTGAGAAGGCATCAGCATGACAATAATGGTTTTCCTTTGATTTGGGGCCAAGTTCGAAACTACCTAAGGAATATGAAGGTGCACAAGTCCATGGGATGAGATGCTTCCACAGGTCCTAAGGGAGCTGGCAAAAACAGTTTCCAACCCACTATCCATCATGCCCAGGGAACCTGTGAATGCTCCATCCCTGGTGGTGTTCAAGGCCGAGTTGGACAGAGCCTTGGGTGGCATGGTTTAGTGGGAGCTGATCCCTGCCCATCACAGAGGGGTTGGAACTGAATGATCTTAAGGTCCCTTCCAACCCTGACTATTCTATGATTCTATATTGGAGAGCTCGTGGCAGGCTGGTAAAGGTCCCACTGACAGGAAAAGGGGAAACATAACTCCCAGTTCTAAACGGAAAACAAGGAAGACACAGGGAACTAGAGGCCGGTCAGTCTCACTTCGGTGCCCAGTAAGATCCTAGAACAGATCCTCCTGGAAAATATGCTAAGGCACATGGAATATAAGGAAGTGACTGGTGATAACCAACATGGTTTCACTAAGAGCAAATTGTGCCAACAAATTTGGTGGCCTTCTGTGATGGAGTTATAGTGTTGGTAGAAAAGGGAAAAGCAGACTTTTAGCACAGTCTCCTTCTCTGGCATCATAGGAGCTTAGAATTTACTTTTTTTCCATGTACGAAAGAAAGACCTCAGGCATCAATTCCCCTCTGAAACAGACTCTCAGCACTCGTCTGAAATTGCTCAAGAGGAACTAATGTTTCAAATGATTAGCAGAGTCCAGTTACTATCTCTGGACAACCTGGGAGATAGAATCATGGAATCATAGAATAGTTAGGGTTGGAAAGGACCTTAAGATCATCCAGTTCCAACCCCTTGCCATGGACAGGGACAACTTACACTAAGCCACGTCACCCAAGGCCCTGTCCAACCTGGCCTTGAACACTGCCAGGGATGGAGAATTCACAGCTTCCCTGGGCAACTCATTCCAGTGCCTCACCACCCTTACAGTAAAGAATTTATTCCTTATATCCAATCTAAACTTCCCCTGTTTAAGTTTTAACCCATTACTCCTTGTCCTATCACTACAGTCCCTACTGAAGAGTCCATCCCCAGCTATCACTCTTGTCTGCTGAACTGCACACTTGCTTTTCTCCTCCACTCACTTTCACTAAATAAATGTGACATTACTGCAAAACAGGCAAGCCAACTTCACAACTGCATTTCTTCATACAGCTTAAGCAGTGAGGGGGAGCAGGGGAGGCTGGAACTACCCTGTAGGTAGCTGGTATCTCATGTGGAGTATTACAATCACTGATGACGTTACCATGGTGGTTGACAAAACTCAAATGAGAAACAGAAGTTCCTTTTCACTGCAGACTGCAGGGTACTATGCATAGTACCCTGCATAGAGGTACACCTATGCAGAGTTGGTAACCCTCCTTCTGGGCCTCTAAAGGACTTCCAGCATTAGGGGCATCTAAAGAAAGAGAAAGCATGGGGTACAAACTGCATAATGAGACGGGTTCACAGGAGATTTGTGGACAGGGCACAGGTAAGTTCTTCTGCAGGTACCACAAACATCTCTGCTTTTGAGTGTTTGAGTACTGACAACTGCCGTACACTATTTTAAGGCACAGTGACAGAAAAAGGGCACAGGGCTGGTGATGCTGCTGGTCAGACCAATCTGGACAAGCAAGCAGAGGAGCCACTGAGTTTTACACTAGCTCCATTTACTGACATACAACCTGTGGCTTGTAACTAGACTTGCTTCCCAAAGAAAGATGCTGGGGGGTCTGAGCCCTCCTATGTCTACTGCTACTGTGCAAACAGAGCTCAGATGGTAACATCAGCAGGTGCTGCTCTGGAAAACTGAGAACCACACTTTAGATAACCTCAACACTTTAAGTGCAAAAGGCATAGTTCAGACAGTCAAACAAGTGGGTTTGTCCCTCTACTCCTGCTGTCAAGTGGGGAATGCTACTGAAAACACTTCTTTGGTGGCTAATTATTGAAACACATACTTCTACTTCTAGTGGAATCACAGAATAAGCAACTCCCAGCCTGAGCTACGCAGTCAGACTGGCCCGATGGCATGCAGCAGCCAACCCCAACTTGGCATCTGGATGAAATAAACATCTTGCTGGGGAAACAGCTTTCTGTGCAGTACACTCTGAGGTAAGCACAACACACACAGAGGGGGAAATCTCTTAGTACCATTATCAGACTGCAGCCTTAACAGATAATACCAGGAAAAGTGTTTAAAAGACACTTGACAAACATGCTCCATCCCTGGTAGTGTTCAAGACAGGTTGGACAGAGTCTACAGCAATGGTCTAGTGTGAGACGTCCCTGCCCAAGGCAGGGGCTCGGAACAGGAGAATCTTAAGGTCCTTTCCAACCCAAACTATTCCATGATTCTATGAACATACAGGCGAGGAAAAAAGATGTCACCTTGAACTTCAAAAATCAGGAGCCTGTCTTCTAAAGTATGAAGATAAGTTTGCATTTAATATTTGAAAAGTTTAGTTCTTGGACTTCGTAAAGCACGTTACTTCAAAGACACCCACTACCTAGCTGTTGTCTGCCTAGAATGGGAGTTCCCACTTCTGTCTTCTTTTATTCTGTCTCCAGACATCAACTCTTTTGTGGGGAATGGTTACTTACAGTGAGATAGGACACTTCAAAGTCCCATTTCTCATTAAGCATCCTCTGCTTTAGTAGTTGTAGTGGCACTGAAGTGCTTGTGATAACCTTTGTGACCACTTTGACAAACAAATACCCATGGACGACCAGCCTTAGAATTGGTAAAACTTAAAAAAAAAAAAAAAATCCCCAAAAAAGCAGGTGAGAGCCTTCTGATTTTGTGTTAATTGCTTTGAAGCAATAATCTTAACATATACGACATCAGAAACTCAGAGAAAGGTGATAGCTGCATTTTAGAATCCAGTTTTGAATCCAAATTGATTTTATGATTCTCTAGATGCATTTTAGACCAGTGAATCTTGTGTAGCACAAAACCAGAAACAGCTCTTTGCTGACATTGCAACATCTCTTTTCTATAGAAGGAAATCAGAAAAAAAGGGGCTTATGTCTAAACACAATAGGTTGAGACTGCTATTGGCAGTCCTAAATTGTGCCTGGATTTTGTCCTGCAAACCTCTTCCATTAACATTTCTGTGGGGAAAGCAAACTCTTTAGAGATGTAACGAACCATCTGATTTTAATTTGGTTGCAGAACAAGGGGTTACTCTCTGCATCATGCACAGCCAAGCTATAGAGCTACACCCAGCTCTATTTCCTTATACGGATGATGACGATTGCTAAAGCATGAGCAGCATGTGGGAAAGCAGCAACCCTCAGCCTAGTTTTAAGCAAATTAAAGTAGCTTTGGAACAGTAAAGATCTTCTCTGTGGGAGAGATTTGACTCTCCTTGTCATTGTTTTGTCCTCAGTTCTTCCACACCAACTGTTGCACAGACAACAGCTAATGTTGCTTTTGGCCTTTCTCTTCTGTTGATGCTGTAGCATCTTTACCCTCTTCAGTCACTACCTTCAACTGGCATGTCCTGATTTCTTCAATGCTGGCCCAGTTCTGCACAAACACAGCTGTTTATTTTATTCCAGCTCATCTGAGCTAAGACTATCCACACAAGACCCTAAGTGACATCTGAGCAGTTTTGCATTTCCTAGACTGTACTCTAGCAAAGCTAAAGCCCTTGTTGAGTGCTTTAGTGCTACTTGGGATTCTAGGCTGAGAAAGCTGAACAGAAAGGGGAAACTTCAACAGTAATTGATCCACACCCGGAAAAAAAAATGAAGACATGCTGGGAAATCACAGTGGAACTGCAGAGCCTGACTCCTGC
The DNA here is from genome assembly GCA_032466535.1 of Forpus xanthops. Classification (NCBI taxonomy): domain Eukaryota; kingdom Metazoa; phylum Chordata; class Aves; order Psittaciformes; family Psittacidae; genus Forpus; species Forpus xanthops. The sequence goes on from JASSUY010034385.1 coordinate 7,809, forward strand.
TTTACAAAACCCTGTTTGTCCAGTCTCTGCACAGCTGCCTGCCTGCTGGCCGGACACAGTGTAATTCGGGGCCAGCTGAGACATGTCAGGCAAAACAAGGCAAAGAGACAGGGGAGGAGTGTCGCTGGGGAGTTTTTGTCTGTTTATCCCGTCTCTGCTTATGAAGCCTTCGCAGAGGAAATACAATGTCTGCCCTTAACTGCAATTTCAGGTCCTTTCTGAATGCCTTTTATTACCAAGATGCCTGCTGCTGATTTGTTAACAAGTGGCTGAATTAAGCAAAACACAACAGTTACCTAACAAGGTATTACTGCTGCATTAAACTGTTCTCAGTGATGTTTTAGACATTGTCTTATACTTTTCGAACCCCAACAGACATACATATTCTCCAGCTTGAAGGAAGACCAGCACTGGATCTGCTGTGCAGTGACACCGTGGAGCTTCTTGCTCATGGCACTGACAAAAGGAAGGCGTATCCCTATATGCAATTCCCAGTACTATGGCCACAATGGTTTTAGCTACACTGTTCCAACCCAGAAGTAGGCTGTCACAGTGCTCCTATGTAATACCCATATTTGCCCTAGTAGGCAGCTTGAACATGGCAAATACCCCATCTGCCCTTGACATATGATGTTTGAGCTCTTCTGGGAAGGAGCCCAAGCCTTATCTATCAAAAATCATAATGTGGTAATGTGCTGCATCCCAAAAGGGCAGATGGGATAGATGGAGGCTGCTGGAAGCTGCCTGAGCCTGCTAGAGTGGTGGGGCCTGTCCATAGGGGAGATAAGCACATGATAAGGGCAGGATTCACCAGGGCTCCCCCTCCTTCCACAATCACTGGCTTGGTGGTCCCCACCCTCACCCCAAGAACACCTCTGCAGGCAAATGAAGTGAATGGACAACTGTTTAAACCGAGGGACTGCTCCTACTCACATTGCTCTGAAGGGTATTTACAGCCAAGAGGCCAGCCCTGGCCAAGAAGGTTGCTGCAAAAATCACTAGAGATTTTACTCTTGGGAACATGCTGTTGCCATATGGTCTCCACATTAATAACACCAAACAAGTGCTTCATAAACAGTGTTCTAATAACAAGTACCAGAGGAATTAATAATAATCTAGCTCTTATTTTCTAATGCTCTCGCTTTATTAAGAACATTTATGCTGCCTGAATGGGCTCTTCTGGACAAATAACATCTGGCACTCACATGAATACCTGATGAAGTTTGTATGATCTTGGGTATCTTATAAATTGATCGCTAGCATGGTTTCCAGTAACATTACATTTTTCTTTTGTTCTAGGTGCATAGCGTAATGTCCATGCTGTACTACACTCTGATCATAGCTTTTCTGATCGGCACACAGGCAGCTCCAAAGTCAGAGGACAATGTTCCACTGGAGTATCCTGCAGAACACTCCCCACTCAATACCCACCGGAGTACCAGACACCACATTCCCAAGGCAGCTCCACAGACATCCCAGGGCCACTCTACTTGGACGATAAGTAGAAGAGATGCAATAAATATCACCATGGATCCCAAGGTTTTTAAGAAGAGGAGATTCCGGTCCCCCCGGGTGCTGTTCAGCACACAGCCCCCCCCAGTGTCAGAGCAAGGACACAACATGGGATTTCTCAGCAGCGCAGGTGCTCTCAACAGGACTGCCAGGACCAAGAGGACTGCACATCCCGTGTTACATCGGGGAGAGTTCTCAGTATGCGACAGCGTCAGCATGTGGGTTGGGGACAAGACCACAGCCACTGACATTAAAGGAAAAGAGGTGACGGTGTTGGGAGAAGTCAATATTAACAACAATGTTTTTAAGCAGTACTTTTTTGAGACCAAGTGCAGGGATCCTAAGCCAGTGTCCAGTGGGTGCCGAGGGATCGATGCAAAGCACTGGAACTCCTACTGCACCACCACGCACACTTTTGTCAAAGCGCTGACCATGGAGGGCAAACAGGCAGCCTGGAGGTTCATCCGCATTGACACTGCCTGTGTGTGTGTGCTCAGCAGAAAGTCAGGGAGAGCCTGAGGTGCATCTAAACCCCCTGAGAACATCCTCCTACCCCCCTACCTCAGTCTGTAAATTATTTAAGTTATAAAGGACTGCATGGTATATTTATAGTTTATACAGTACAAAAAAAGGAACCTCATTATTTATTAAACACTTTTGGAAACTTTCTGTGTTTTGCTATTTATTTCGTGGCAGAAGCCCTCAAAAAGATGGTCACTTTAGTCTCGTCCAGCCTTCAGATTTTGAAATGCTCACAGGGCTTGTTCCCACGAAACAACCTTTGCTTGCCATCTTACTAAAACAGAGCTTTTGCCACAGTTCTCATACACATTCCTCTCTTCCACAACAAAAGAACTTCTCTTCATAAACCCTGACAGTTCACTGTGAAAATCTAGTAGGTTTATTTAAATGGAAATAGCTTTGTCCAACTACCAAGAGCCTAAAGAAGACCTTTCTGAACCTGCTTCCAGTTTTACTAATTATCCATTAAGATATTAATCTTCTACAATTAGTCACCTTAGTGAACTCCTGCTGGAAATACGAGTTCTTCATGTTGCAAGACAGATTTCTAAGTAAGACCTGTAGGGCATTTTTTAATATTCCCAAATCATTTTCACTACAAAAGTAATCAGTTCTGAACAATTTGGGGATATTTGTCTGCACAAGAGTACCATGGTCTAGTGTGAAGCATCCCTGCCCATGGCAGGGGTCAGAACTGGATGATTTATGGCCCTTTCCAACTGAAACCATTCTATAGTTCTATGATCTATATGCATGTAGTTTTGCATTTAAATGCTATTTTACAGCTTATTATTTCTGAGCTCTGTTAGGAGTGATGGGGTTGCAAATGTCAGTATAAATGTATAAAAACAGTTCATATAGCTTATAATTAACATTTTAAATTCTCTCCAACTAGTATTTTGGCAACAAGGGCTTGACATAGAGCGAGTATTTTCATGCATGACAGAAGAAAAATAAAACAAAAAAACACCAAAAATTATTATTTAGAAGGAGCCCCAAGTAACCCTGTGTTCATTATTTCTGTGCTTTGGAGAACATTGGTCTAGAAGGACTCAGTGAAGCCTGAAGCCTGTGTGGGTATTTCAGTCCATGAATAACTGAGAAAAAGCTGTACTTTCTCTCCATGTTTCCTTTGGAAGAGCAGCTGTTCTCCACTGCAGAAAGTGCTTCAAAACAAGTCCCATGAAGGCTTTTCTTCCTGGTTTCTTCTAAGTCCTAGAGGACACACTTTCACCTTTGCCTTCCCTTATGCAGTTATTTCTTTAATGAAGAAAGCGGAGCTGTCATTTGCCTCCTCCATGTAAACAGCAAAGGCAGAAAATACCTAAAGAAAATGTGTTTAGTGTTGGCAGAAACAGCCAAACCTAGGCAAGATCTGCTCTCTGGTATGATGGTGCCAGTCTGCATGAAGTGGAAGGCACCAAGACAGAGACTACTCTCAAGAATCACTAGCATGCCACTTTGTTGCCCTCTCTAATAGGTGGCTCTGGTGTGGGACAGCAATATTCCAGCAAGAATGCTTTGCTCCCTCCAGAATAACATATTTGCAATGCTTGCATGAAGAGTCAGCTATTTGAAAGGTCAAGGAGAAGGCAGACTCCTGACTGTCCTGTGTCCTCCAAATAATGACAACTTGCTCTGAAGCAGGGGGAGGCAATGGAGACTAAAGAATACTCACAGTGGAATCATGTAGGCATCAGGTACTCCAACACAGTAACAACACAACAGCAGCAGCAGCCACCTGCCAGTCATCACAGGAAAGATGGAGATCAGTGGAACACACAGTATTCCAAAACAAAGGAAAACGGATCTGAGCAGAATCCTGTCTGTGCTCTATGGCGGCCTTAAAGCGATGGACAGAAGTAACAAATCTGCTTTAGAAGTGCTCTTTGCCATACATGACACAATGCAAGTAGGGAAAATGAAGCTGCTGCTCATTCAGGACTACCAAATTTATTGAAACTGACATTATTGCTTCATCCTTCATGACACTGATCTAGTGAAAAGGACAGTTTGAGACATTCACACTTGACCTTGATCCCACTGTTAACTGCAGATTCTGGAATTCCAAACTTAGAGGTACAAATCCAAGCCACTAACTCAATTTTACGGGCGTACATCACTTCTCTCCCTGCACATCTGTTGTTAATTGACATGACATGTAAATGTGACCAATGATGTGCTAAAAGTGCTGAAGTCTTTCAAGAAAATAATTTAATGATAATATGGACATCTATGATTAGATGGCAAGAAAAACCTGCAAAAGCTCATTCTTAGAAAGAGATTATTGCCACGTTTAAAGTTTTGTATTAACTGCATGTTTAGATGGCAAGATAAAGCTCCATCTCTGAGCACAGCTACACAAACTCAGCTTGTGAGATTCCCCCTGCAGCACTCAAACTTCATTTCACTTACAGATGTTTGCAACCGTGTTTAAGGACTTGGATTTAAAACAGTAGTCTAAGCCATTCTTGTAGTAACTGGCATCATATTTTCCTACTACCTCCAACAACAGAAATACTCTTGATAAAGCCCAAGTGATGAGTTTCATGCAATCTGAAGAGGTTAGTATCATACGATGAGGATACCCTGAACAGCCAGAAATGAAGTACAGGACTGACTGAATCTCTTAAATGCTGCTGTTCTACAGCATGACAGGCTAGGGTAACTCAATCAGAACAAACCCTGGGAAAAGCAACTGCTGATCATCTAGAGCTTTCCAAACCACCATAAAGCCATTGAAAAGACACCTTTCCTAAAGACCTTCTGATTATCTCAATAAAAACCATCTCTTAACATTCTACAGAGACAGGTGAACTGTCACGGAAAATTCTTCTACACAAACACATAGTGAGTGCCAGTGCCTCCCACATCATATCAGCAACTAGGCCTCAGAATGGAATGCCTCCAGGAGGTGAATTAGTGTGTGCATTTGTGACTGATTATCCTGCATGCTCTCTGCTTCCTTGGGCAACAACTGGTATCTTAAAAATGAAGGGCAACATCAAGATTTAATTAGAAAACAAATTCAGTGCCAAGCTTTGTTGATTTTTTTTTCCCCAGAGATAAAATCCAGCTAAAGATGCCTGAGATACCATCTCAGTTGCACTGCTTTGGTGTTTTACATCATTGGGTTACAGCAGATTGCTGTTTACAATGATGTACAACAGGCTGGGAAAATTGGGGCTGTTTAGCCTGGAGAAGAGAAGCTGCATGGGGATATCAGAGAAGCTTCCAGTGTCTAAAGGGGACTACAAGGATGCTGGAGAGGGACTCTTCATCAGGGACTGGAGTGATAGGACAAGGGGTGATGGGTCCATACTGAAACAGGGGAAGCTCAGGTTAGATATAAGACAGAAGCTCTTCCCTGTGAGGGTGCTGAGGCACTGGCACAGGGTGCCCAGAGGAGCTGTGGCTGCCCCATCCCTGGCAGTGTCCAAGGTCAGGTTGGACACAGGGGCTTGGAGCAAGCTGCTCTAGTGGAAGGTGTCCCTACCTGTAGCAGGGGATTGGAACTGGATGAGCTTTAAGGTTCCTTCAACACAAACCAGTTCAGGATTCCTGCCAGAGTACCAAAAAGGGAACAAACCCACCAGCCGGCAGTTTGCTCTTCTGGAAGGCGCACCCCGAGGAATTATCAGCCCAATATGAGTGACCAAACTTTCAGAGACAGATTATACAATGAATTCAAATTTATGTATTCTAAGCTGAAAAAACTATTTTCAGTATTGAAGCAAGCTACTTTCCAAATACTTACTCTGAATTGATTCAGTGGTGGTGGTTGAGAAGCTGTGACAGCCATTAGCAGCTGTCAACAGAGCTGTCGTGTTGAATCCATACTTCGTAAATATTTTCAGGAACTGTCCTGAAAATAACTATGGTTAGCCTTTCTCTTTGATTTCTTTCTTGTTTTCCCCTCCAGCCAAGCACATGGTAATCTACCATTTTATTGTCTGTCACTGACACTGTGATTGATGCAAAGAATCCTGTAGTGCTGCAAAAGTCATGTACAAAGAGGCTTGAGTGTCATGTTTAAATGCCTTCCCCTTTAGGTTTTTTGCTACACATTCCTGGGTAATGTCTGTCACGTCAGTGGGATGTTACTGATTGAGAAACTCTTTCAACAGTGCCCTCTCTCAGTGGCTTACAGTCACTGAGGACAGGGCAGCATGCTACAGGCTTCTCTGCTGGAGAAAACAGACCAATGGCAATTGCAGCAAGTCACAGAATGATCGAATCAACCAGGCTGGAAAAGTCCTTTAAGCTCATGAAGTCCAACCATTAACTGGGAAAGTTATAGAGGAAAGGTGGAAATCCAATTCCTTACACGATTTTAAGGGAAGAGGAAAACAATTACAGGATAACTGCCCCTCAGGAACTTCCTGGATTCTGAATGAGATCTCTCATGATCAAACCAGTCCCACAATGGTAAGATAAGGGATGAGGGGCTAAAGATCCAGGGGACATCACAGCACAACTTACACTGCTGAAACACTTAAATATACTAAAACCAGTTTGCTTTGCTGTTCGTTCCACTGTATCAAATGGATGACAAGAGCACCCATATTTGGGTAAGTTACTTTCATTTGTACTAGCTGTAGTTTGAACATAAACATTGATTCAAAACTGCAGTTCAGCATGGAGAGTGCTACACACATGTTCTCCAATGCTTTCAGAAGTGCCGCACACTCTTTGCGAGATTCTCTTGAGTGTTTAAGAAGTTTACTAAGTTTATATATTGATATGAGCTTGAAAACAAACTGCTTCCCCAAAAAATTAAGAGCCTTCATTTCTTCTTAGAGCCTTACCTCTAAATATCAGGATTGAAAACAATTATGGCTAAAGAAAGCTACTTCATAGTAAATAAGATGAACTAAATGAACTGCTATGAAGCACATTTATTGGAAGAACTGCATAGTCACTACTACAAGAATCTGAAATTCATCCCTTTAGATTCTGAGGAAGGAAAACCAAGATCCTTACATTCAAAAGCAAATCAAACTAGATTTGGTTTCATCTTTAATCAAACACTACATGCAGAACACCAATGATTTCACTGCTGTTCATTTGGTCTGACTAAGGAGTGCAGGATAAATTTTGCTTGCAGGAAAACAGATCCTTCTCTAGAAAGATGAGGAAGGTGCGGACCACAATCAGTTTCCATCACCTAACATAGGACTCATCCTCTCGTCACTGCTGTTATTACAGTTTTGGTTTGGTGGTGTTTTTTGTCGGGGGAAAGACAATGACACATGTCTGAAATCCTACTGATTACTCAATCATTCCTACTGCTGAGCTGATGCCAAAAACCTGGAATGCCAGGAAGGCCACTGATGCCTAGACCCGCAGTCAGGTTACACTTCATTGGGGCTTCCCTTGATTATTTTGACATTAACTGCAACACAGACAGGAAATTTTGACACTGAGAGGGAATGAGCCAGGTTTCATAGCAATGATGCTTTGTCTTTGTGCCTCCTTTCATCCCCTACATAACACTGCTGCTTCATCTTCTAATCCCCAATTTAAACATGCAATTAAATGTTGGGGAAGCCACACCCTTTTCAGCTTTCCTTTTGTAAGCAATATCTTTCATTAGAACAACTACAACCTCTATCAGAGAATACTGAATGTCACAGCCCAACGTGGAATAAAATATGGAATAAACACTCTACAGCAGTTTAATATTTAAAGAAACAGTCCAGCAGAACACCTGAGCACAGGGCTGGAACCAAGAAAATACAACACAGAATTATCTAACTACCAATCTGGATGAAAGACAGCATCCAGTGGTTTTAGACATCAGAAGGGTTTCATTGGCAAGACCAACATCTCGATAGAAAAATGGATGTTCCTTTGGGTTTTCTGGTGTGAAGAGCACAACAACTCCATAATGATTTAAAGAAGTAGCTGAAGACATTCAGAGATGCACTTTCCTTAGCTGACAGCTTTTGGTATTTCCTTGGATCAAATAAGAGAATGTAATGTTCACGGGCAGCACGTAACAGAAGACAATGTCCCAAGCTTGACAAGAAAGGGCTTTACAGGTAAGGGACTTGCAACTTCTTCATTTCTCCAAGACTACAACAGGTCCCAGCATTGGCCTCAAATTATCAAAGTATTTTGTCCTTATCCACCCAGTTATAACTATTCCTACAATCATTACTTTTTTCTTATCAATCTAGTAAGCACTTCCTCAATGTTCTTTGTGTTTTCCTTATAGTCCTAGATTTCAAACAGCACCAAATGCTTCCTCATGGAATCCGAAATTCCTACCTTTTGTAGGGTTCTTTCAACTCTCCAAAAGATTAAGAGGAAGGATGAAGATGCAAAGCTTTACTGTGTATTGCTGTTCAGGAAAGTCACCATTTGCTACCTGTTGTCCAACTGATGGAGACCCTACAATCTAACTATAATTGAAATCAGCAGGTGAGGTAGGAGTTTCTTCTGCTGCGCTTACGCCAAACTCTTCTGGAGGACACTCTTCTCTTGCTTTATACCAAAAGAAAACAAAACACCCTAAAAACTCCCATGTCTAAATCAGTTCAATGGATTACTGTTTTAAATGCATAAGGCTTTTTCATTTGAAGCATTGCTTTTGGCACACATGGCTTTTAAACAGAATACTGCAAGGCAGCATAAAGCACAAAATCTAAGTGGTTTGTGAAGCACAAACTGGCGCTTCACTTAATACTCAATTCAGTTACTGTGCGATTGCTCCTTCTGTCTGGAAAAGGCTAGCCTGTACTGAATACACTGACTCATGGATTGTCTCTTTTGTATCACTTCTATTTACATAATCCAGCCGCACAGTGGCCCCTTTTCAGGCATTTAGCAAGATCTCACCCTTAAGTTTGTGATCCAAAGTGTGATCATTGGAGAAATGAGTCACACAGTTGTAAAGCTAAGCAATAACATTCAGCCTAGGTAATACCTCCATCCTCTGATGAATGCAGTGCAGATGCTCTCAGCATCTCTACGAAAAGAACATCTGCTGCTACTGATCATAGGCATCCTCTGGGGATTTTGTTCCATTTTCCATTTTCCTCTTGAATCATTTCATTTGGTTAGACTCCAATGCAAGTGCACAGAATCCAACTCCGAGAACAAGTTAAGCCATGGCAGGAACGAAGGAACATGCATAATCCCAGTTCCCTTGGGACAGAGCTGTTAACCAATAAATAATGAGACTTGTATTACAGGTTCTGATTAAAACAGAACTTGTCTGATTTAGGAGTTAATCTGTGTGCTAATTGCAATATTCAGTTTGATAGGTTGCAATAACATACAAGCTCTGTTCATTTTCATTTGGTATTGATTTAAAGGGAAGGAGCATTCATGTCAATGAATCAACTGCAGGTTACTGCTTTGGTTCTAGGTTCTTCACACAGACTGCATGTCTACTTTCTAAACACACATGTTCTGTGAGCCCTTAGGCACTGTGGGATGACATTTTAAGTGGAGTGGAGCGTGCCAGCCATAGGAAATTGCTGCTGAATGGTAAATAACGAAAGAGTGTGTACAGTGTCCACTATGTCAAACCTCTGTGTGCAAAACTCAAGTTTTTATTCTGTTTTCCCAACTATAAAATCAGAATCGAGAAAGAGAACAAAAAGATTTTAGGATCATAGGAGAGGCAGCATCTAATGGGAGAGTGCTGTTCTAAACTGGGACTGTTTACTAATGACGGAAATCCAGTTTTGTCATTCTAGGAAGACAAGAGTTCTTGAAGTTCTCTTTCAAAGTGCACTCCCAAAGCAGACCACTGAAGCCAAACACAACAAACTCTGCAAGGGCTATTGTTAGCCTGAAGCAAACAACTTTTCCGATGTCTGACTGGAGCAAGTTATTAGACAAGCTCAATGCAGAATGGTTGGGCACTAACACTATTTTCAACAGCCATTTAACATGTATCTCTTGCAGAGTTATTTGCCAATTACACTATTAGAATTACTATACACAAGTGTATCACTGAACTGTAATAACCATGCAAATACCAGCAACATGCTGCTACTTTTTGCCACAAGAGTGCAAGCTAATGCAGAGAAGCCCTTTGTGACAGACAGTATCATCATCTTGTTTCACTCTTTGCCACATTAAGTATAGTGGCCTGCACATAACACAGCTTACTATGTGTTGAAGGTACTGTTACAATTAATGAGTAATTGCTGACATATGAAAGGGAAAACAAGAATGTTCTGTTTACTTGCTCTTCATCTCCGGTCGGGGTTTCCATGCTGCCTCTTTGCTGTTCTGAGGGAGTTCCCAGCACCAGAACTGTGGCAATAAAGTTCCTGAGCATAAAGTTCTATGCTTTCTGCTGTCCCAGGTTGGCTCAGATGCTCCGATTACAATTCCCACAGTCAGCATGAGGAGAAAGGTGGCACTATGAAAGTGAAAGCCACGTATTCCAGGAGCAGCAGACTTGTGTATAAGCTCCTCACTGATGACACATGCACCACTTTCCATCCGCTGAAGTTACCAAGAGATTTATCTTTCTGAATCTGGAAGAAGATGTCACCCCCAGCAACTCCAGTTAGAACCAAGCTAGAAGTTTCCTTCCAATTTGCACTTGAAATACTGAATTGTTCTCTATTTTACCAGTGTTTAAGACATTTCAGGTCTTAATTTTCTGATGCATTTAAAAATAAGCAGACAATTCTTTGGATAACTTAGCAAACAGAATGTCTTATCTACCATGGATTTGGCATAGATTGAAACAAGTAACATTTAGCTCATGTTCCCTAAACTCGGGTCATCTTTCATTTGATCATATTGCTCAGGCACTTGAGTAATGCAGGTGAACAGATGACTCATTCAGTGATTAATAAATCCCAATACAGTTGTCATCTGCACTGAGGCTTAAATACTGACTGCTGAACATCAAAGCTCTGCAAAAGCAAATGGGCAGAATCGCATTAATAAACGAGGTTTTGCAAACTGGAGCTGCTCCCAGCTCCTTGAGTGCTAGCCTGAAAAATGATATTTATTGTCAGAGTTTATCCTTCTGTTCATAACAAGTCATTCTTCAGCTGAAGTATACACCCACAGCATTGATCATGCACTGCAAGACAAGTCAACAGATGCTTGTTTCCCTTTAACTAGTTTGAACAAGACCTTGTGTTTGAGATACATTCAACAAACATTTAATAGTGTCACTTTCTCAGCATTCCCTGTATTTACATACAAACTGCTGCCTTTTTTGCTAATGCTGACATACTTAGGAAACAGCTGTAGTGCTGACACCCAGCTGGTGCTAACAACGCAAAGCAAACAGGCTGTCTTGCAGTTGGAAGGTTTCCTTTTGGTTTAGCAGGTTTTCCCCATGACATTCTTATTTCTATTTCCATGCATCACTTTCTTTTGTGCTCAGGATCAAGCTTATTATCTACGAAATGTTCTAAGACTTTGAAACAGGCCTTATTCTGTATATAAAGCATCTTCCCTGCCAATATCCCAAACTGAAACAGCAGTTGGAGGCAGGAGCAACCAGGTCACAGTTTTTAGCTGTTTAAGATAAAGTAGTAGATGGAGGAATGAATGCACATTTTACCCTCCAAAGTTCACGCAGAACAGGCTGCAACAACACCAGCATTCCTGCCAACAGGCTTCACTATTTGCCTGACAGAGCATCTGTCATCCAAGTACCTTAGATCTTCCCTTCAGCTATGTATTAAATGCTGTATTTTGCAACTTTAGCATCAGCTACAGTTGGAGACAAATCCACCACTCCAGGCTGTTCAGAGCAGCCCATGGAAAAGCAGATTTTCTTGGTCATTTGCCCTCTGTGAGTGCCCTGCAACCCACTCCACTGGAAAACTGCTAAATATACCTCTTTGCAGAGCTGCTCCCTTTCGGATACCTCGGAGATGTCAGGATGTTTCTGTATAGGAAATGAGCAGTGACTGAGGCTAATCTGAAGCAGGTCTGAAAATGAGCAAGTACACTTATGGCATTTATGTCTGACAGATCCCTCCTGGCAGTTGTCATGTAGGTCCCACATCTCAAGCAATCATTGTAAAGCCCTAAAATGCTCTTTCAAAGAACATATGCAATTCTGAAAAGGCTTTTTCTGTGGGTTTTTTTCAGTTGTTTTTTATCCTGTTTGTTTGAATCAATAAAGTGGCTCTGAAGATAAAAAATGCTTCTGGGCTGACTCCAGATGCTTTCCTGGCATTTCTCCAATTATGTTCAAATTGGGGGCTGTTCAAACAGGCAAACAGTAGTTTTGTGGTTTACTCATAGAAAAAAAAATTGGGAGCTCTGGTATTTTTTTAGCACATATTACTAACAGGGTTCAAGAGGACCCTCTCCTCTGTCATGTTGTTCCGGCTGTGCATAAACATTGCTTTGACCAATAGGGGCAAATTTAGATACTTCCCAGAATGATTTGTTGCATTCTCACGACAGTTAAGATCTCAGACTGGATTAGATCCAGTGGGAAAATGTTTAGACAAAGTAGTGGACCAAACAACACTCTTGAGAGATGTGCCTGTGGTTTGCCTGTAGCAGAAAGTAAGGTTACAGAAAGACATTAAAACATCTCCTGTTATGATTGTGTGGTTCTCTGTGAATGAACTATTCACAGGGAATAATACTCCAAAGAGACTGCAGGCCCAAAAAATTGAGCAACCAGCAAACGTACTCAGGATCTCTAACACCAACCATTTGGCTCAGCTCTAACTCATGAGAGTCCAGAAACGGAAACCAGAACAAGAGAAGAGGCACATGGGAAGACAAGAAAAGAAAGCAGTTGCTTCAACCCCTTCTCCAAACACTCTCCCTGCTAGATTTCAGGAAACTTTAGGACAATATTTGACTTAAAAGCCCGTATTCCTCATTCAGTGATCAAACAGGAGAGGTAAGCATGTAGAGACTGGAAGTTAGAAAGTGCAAAAGCAGCATGAAATTGGAAGCAGGAAGATGGTCTTAGCACTTCTATGATGCTGTACAGCATAACCAGCAGGTTGAGAGAGCAACTATTGCATATATAAATATCTGTGTATATACAGATACAAGAGCTTCCACATCAACAAAAAATAGATGAAGAGTGAGAGCACGGTGATCCAAACCACCACAACGGAGTACCAGGGGCACATGGTCACTGTTCCCAAGCAGATGGGTCCCTTCCAGCCCAAATCAGGCTGGAATTCTATGAATATTAAACTTTTTTTTTTTTGCTAGAATGTTACCTAAATCTGTTTAGAACCTAAAAAATGTAAGAAATTGAAACCATCTGGAGACAGCTTCTTGTCTGCCATCCATGACATGTAACATTACAAAACCTAACTCACTGTTAAACTGCTTTTAGATGTAGTGCTAGTTTCTTTCATTCACATCTTTGCTGTGAATGCACAAAAGATCCTTTGTAAACCAGAGACTAATCAACAGCAAAAGATAAATAGCCAAAATATGTCAGAATGACTTAGTAGTTCTTAAGCTGTATGTCCTCTATTGCATGTTTATTCTCAGTGTTTAAATTAATTTCTAAGCCAGAGGTCAAAGTGGAACCCCTTGTATTTATTTTCATATTGTGATGAAATAAGCAGAATGTCACGGTGTTACTTCATGATGGATCATGGTAACTCACATTGCAAACAACTGCTTACACTTTCTCTGAGGTGGATTTTGAAGCAGCAACAGCATAAAGCTGAGACCACTTTTCTCAGTGTGGGAAGCTGATGATCTTGGTGGCTCTGCGGACAATTTGGTCCAGGAAGGAGAGGTTAAACTTCAAGGTCCATGGGCACAATGGCTCGTTTTATCAGGGTGGGAAAAGTTGCTAGTTAAAAAACAGAGATAAGAAATAGAGGATCTCTGAGCCAACAGCAGCGAGCCCAAAAACCTTCTTAAGCTTGTCAGAAAGAGTTTCTACAGTTTGTAAGACCTAAGCAGGATTTTGGCGTTACTGAAAAAGCATTTAAGCCCCTGTTTAGCCTCTTCCTTTTGCATCTATGTAGGACACAGAGGGAGCTAGGAATGAACAATGACTCCAATTAACATGTTAGCCTCCTGTACTGGACCACATCATCACAAAGAGCATTACCTGAGGGGGTAATCATCAGCATCCCGCAGCAGCTCTGGAAACACAGACAATATCTCTATAAGAAGCAAGCAGTGTTCTTATATGCAAAGACATGAGAAGTAAAATTGAGAGGAACCTTGCGAAGAGGCTTGAGACTGGTTAGCCTGACTCAGCAATACTGTGATGGGCTACTTTTATAACGCTCGTTAAAAAGGAACTGTAAAAACAGTTAAAGCTGAATTGTTACTTAAGATAATTTAGTGTGGCAGTTGGTTCCACTATGGCTGTCCAATGCATCTTATTTCTTCTGCATTAGATGAAAGGAATACAAACAGAAGTCTGTTACCAGAGCATTAATAAATTCCTCTCCTTTTTTAGAGGCAGGTATGTTTGAATGTACTCAGCACTCTAAAAGACTGTTTCTTACACCTTTGGAAACTAACACCTACTCAATATGCTACCAAGAATTGATCTTACTCATCCACACAAACATATTTCAGGGATGCACAAAAGGATGCTACAGGAGTCTGGTATAACACACAGTTGTAAAGCTATGAGTAACATTCAACCCAGGTAATACCTTCAGCCTCTGATAACCAAAGTGCAAATACTCCCAGCATCCCTATGACAAGCACATATGTTGCTACTTGTCACATGCATCCACCAAGCCTTGAGGATACACTCATGCTACCAGGAGTGGGAAATGCAGATGCAGGAAAGACAAATGCACTTCAACAGGAAAAAAGAGTTCAGCCCCTCTGAATTATGCAGGACACAGCAGCATGCGTTCAATTGCATTATACAAACCTACTGTAGTGGCAGGCAAAGTGCTATGGAATGCACTCAGCTATGACAGGACATACCACCCCTCACTATCATTCTTGCCATGGTTGGCATATTTTAATAGATCATTATAATCATCTATTACCATGGACTGCATATATCCTATAGCATTATCATCATGCACCACAGGCCTTACATGCTGTCACACCTTTGATACTTCTGCCATTGAGCTATATCGCTCAACATGTTAACAACACTAACGTAGATCAACAAACTCTGGTGTGTGCTCATCTCACAGGGCAGACTTTTCCCATTTTAAACAGCAGTGACATTCAGCAATTCACATTGCTGACACCACAGACCTGGGTGCTGTTATGATAAAGTTGTGACTTACCCCAGACTCGGAATGCGAGGTGTGCAGGAAGCAAAGAAACTTGCTACTGCCCAATATTGTGGCATGTTGCCCCCAAAAAAACCCAGATATTATATTTCTTTTACATTTCCAATTTGGTTCCACTTTTGATGTCTATTCTTTTTATTCCCCTTCCCTTTCCCTTAACATTTCACCATTTTTAATTTCCGTGTAACATTTAAGTTTGCATTTCAAAGCATGCGTATTCTTGGCGTTTGAAAACTCACCAAGAAATCACCTTTACTTCCCACAGTGCAGACCCAGAGCACCAAAGGAGATTTGCTTGTTATCTTAATAGAATTCAGAAAATGCTCCACAAAAATCCCTAAAAGAGAATGAGCCCAAGTTACACTTGGCATCTGCACAGGTTGCAGCTATTTTTTTGAATACGTTGACAACACTCGTATGTTATTGTCTCCCACTTCATTTTCCTGCTCATGCATTCCCCAAAGAAGGAAAGAATGATATTCCTCTGCACTGAATAAGGACACATTCTGCTTGTTAGAGGGAATTAATTCATTATTTTCCCTTTTCCTTGTTGGATCTTTGGACCATGACACTTTCAATCCTTCTAACTCCTGCTTTTCCACATGGTGGCACAGATGTCATCCTACTGCCACAAAGTAAAAGGAATAAGACCAAAACTTTAGCAGCAGAGGAGATCCTTGCTTTCAATCTTTACCTCTTCACTTGGAAACTGCAATGATAGCCCTCAGAAATCACAGCAAGCCTCTTGGCTTCCTAAAACTAATTTAATAACACAGAAAAGCTGAGCTATCCAGTGCTGCCAGGAGCCATGCTGCAGAGGATAAACCTAGCTCCGTCAGGCTCTACTTTGTTTCACCTGTATGCATCTAGACACAAATTAAAGGCAAAGCATCAATAGGCTTGCTCTCCTCCAAAGCAGCTTCTGAAAGAACTCTGAAGCCAATTGAGAACACTTTAATTTTCTTTCTTCCATTTGATCTTCCCTGCAACATATTTTTCATATTACTCCTCACATTTTACTTCCATGTGTTTTCAGCTTTTGATTAGAAACTTGGAAGTTCAACTTTAACAGCTCAGTGCAGAGAACTGCTTCCAGCCCTTTTCCTCCTTGCAGGATCTTAATTCTGTTGTATGGTTCTTTTTACTGTACCTCTGCCCACACTGGAGGCCATATCCTTAGTAAATGGTTTGCTACTCTTGCAAAGAGCCCTAACCTCTGCAAACACAGGAGGGGTTTGTTATTCTGAACACAAACCTGCAAAACCAAATGATATTACTGTCATGGGTTCAGCAGCAGCAGTCATCTTTCCCCTTTAAACAGTAGCTGGTGTAGCGCTGTGTTTTGGATTTTCG
>JASSUY010034386.1:0-11277 GCA_032466535.1 Forpus xanthops
TCAACATCTTTGTCAGTGACATGGACAGTGGGATTGAGTGTGCCCTCAGCAAGTTTGCTGATGACACCAAGCTCTGTTGCTTAGTTGATATACTGAAGGGAAGGAATGCCATCCAGAGGGGCCTTGACACGCTTGTGAGGTGGGCTGATGCCAACTTCATGATTCCACTCTCCCTTGCTTGCCTCTAGCTGAGGTAAGTGATCCAAAGGCCCATAAGAGAAAGAGAAGTGACATGCACAAGAGTTGTGGAGAGGTCTCTGTGCAACCTGATGAAGTTGAAGATGTCCTTTTTCAACGCAAGAGAGTTGGACTAGATGATCTTTAAAGGTCCCTTCTAACCTAATCTATTCTATGATTGTGTGAAGAATACAAGAATACTTGTCTCCAATATCAACTGCTGCAGAATGATGGTTTGATAAAGGGAGAAACCTTCAAAGAACAGGTCAACAAGAAAAAAATGGTTCAGATCTCTGTGAAAAAAAGGGCCCAATAAAACTGGGCTTTAGTTCACATAATAAATGTTACAGGTAGCTTAAGTAACATGATAAACTTTACTGATAGTCAGGCAATACTAATTTCGTATTAGTTTTTTGTGAGTTTTGTTTTTGGAGGGTTCTTGTTAGTTTGTTTGCTTTTGTTGGGTTTTCTCTGGGACACATGCTCACTGTCACTCCCATATTTGCCTAGCTGTTGACTCTGATGATTGTTTTAGGAAAAGAATTATTATATGATCAATATACTAGTGACTGAGCAAAAGGTCTCAGGAGATATTTAGGTTCCTGTATTCACTTTGATTTTCTTCTTTTTCCCTTCATGTGTTTATTTATGGAACAATTGAATCTGGATGGTGCATGGAGTACTGCAACTACTTTGCTGTTCTAAAGGAAAATTTAATTTCTTCCAAGCACAGAATAGCTCTTGAGAGAACTGAAAATACGCTGAATGGAATTAAAGCCTTATTCTCCTCTGCTGCTTTGAATTTTATTTTTTTGTTGCCAGGTTTTTTGTTTTAGCAAAAGTCAATAAATACCAGTAATCCCTATTCTGTTAATAGAAGGGTGGTCTCTAGTCCACAGTCTAAATGGAAATTTACCTGTACTCCTGCATTAACTTCATTTGCTTGCATTAACTTCAGGGTGAGTCTGCTTATGTTTTCTGATTTGTTTTATTTTTATTTTTAGCATCCTTTCTTCCTGTCTTTGGGCTTCAGTCAGACAGGGTTCTTATTTATAAACCTTTTATTGTATGATTTTTTTAAAAAAATCTTTACTTATTAAGGCTTTCCTGTAAAGCATCAAGTCTCAAGTGATTTTACCACACAACCGGGAGAGACCAGAAAGAGAGGATGTGACAAAGCAGGATAAGGGTGTGTACAACACAGACACCAGATGAGGGGACCCAAGTGTTCTCCTTATCCCAGTGCTTGCAGAGTATGTGCATTGTTGTGTGCCATTTTGGACCCCACAGTATGAGGAAGACATCGGCAAACAAAAGTGCTCAGTGGAGTGACCAGTAAGTTGGTTAGGGGTCCAGAGCATATAGCAGTGCGAGTAATCTAAAAACTAAGCTGGGCAAAGCCCTGAGCAATGTGATGAAGCTAAATGATCTCTAGAGGTGACTTTGAAAATGATTTATTATATAATTCTATGATTCATGCAAATCAGATAAATAAGAGAACTTCTAACAGACTCTATTTAATATTTGTCCAAAATGTTTCCAGTAAACAGGGAGGTAGAAGAAACGGGTTTAATGTTTTAATGGTTTTAAGGAAACTGGGAGAGACTAGGTAAAAAGTCCTCAATGGTAAAACCAAAGCTTTCAGCTTGATATCTTGTAAAGACAGAAGACACAAGCTCTTAGAGAATAGCTGTGCTTAGAGCATGCTTTTGGGGTGTTTCAGAGAGATTCAATAGGTGGAAATGAGTGAGTGTCCTGCTCTGTAGAACAGAAGCCTTTGGGAATAAGTCAAAGAAACTAATGGAAAACGTGGAAATTTTGGATATCATATTATTTCTTCTGATCCCCAAATATAAACATATTATCCTATCATTTGGCTACTCACTCTGTTAACTGCGTTAAATATATATGTACATAAATACGTATGTTGCGGTTTTTGCTGGTCATATTCCTGATGATTCAACAGTGTCGAATGTGCCTTTTTTCAAGTATCTCTTTCAATTTGTTCCTGGTTTTGTTTTTTCATTTATGTACACTAGATAATGAAGACATTCTTGTGATGAACTACAAGGCTATATTAAACTATCATCAGACACTTTCACAGGCAAGGTAATTAAATGTAGAAAATAATATCTGGAGGTGAAGATAATTAGCAGAGCTCTCACCATAAATCTGGGAATGCTAACTATCCTCTTAGTCTGGCTCACTAAATTATTGATAGGAAGCAGCCTGAAGTTTAGATTCTGACTTTTAATTCATGCCAGATCATGTCTGGTGAGATGAAGCAATCTCTAGAGCAGTGTGTTCCCTCACCTTCTGAAAATGGTCCACTTCATGTACAAATCCCAGTGCCCAGTCTTGATGTAAACAAAGATATTCATTAATTTTCTTAAGGAGAGTCTAATATATGCCTTGCTAATCTTCTTGTCAAGATTTTCTTGCCAAATAATGGTTTTTGGCAAAGTTAAGGCTTATTACAAATGCTAGGCATTTTGTTCCATCATTTGTGTTTGTGTTTTGGCAAAAGAATTGGGATATTTCTAAACATTGGAAATCCCTTTGTGTCTCAGTTTTATTATGTGGTCTAAACTTAATGAGTAAGGCTGCTCCTAAGGCAGCATCAGCATATGTTTCACCCATTAGCTATCTGCAAGTTCAGAGGGTTTTTTTTGTTTCTTTTTCATCAGACCTTATTTATTGTGAAAACTGTGTGGTATTCTCTGGAAGGCATCAAATCTCATCAAAATAAAAGCAAAAACCACACCAGACCCTAAACCAAAAGAACCACAATCAGATTTCCTAAATTTCATGTCATACCCAGGGAGTGGCTCAGCTCCAAGTCAAAAGTCTGTGGTGACATGCCATCACTGTCTCTCACCACTTAGCAGGCTGGTTGGTTCAGGCACAGATGTGGAAGTGAGAGTGCTCTGTCTTGTATCACAAGCACTCTCCCCAGAAGCCTGCAACATTCTCCAGCTCAGTAGCACCTGTCCCAATATGTGTGCACACACACAGAGACTGCTAGAACCTTAGAGTGTTCTAGCATGCATGCACATACATGTGCTTAATCGGGATTTACAAGCTGAACATTACAGTATTGGTAGCACAGAGAACAGCTTGCATGGACTTGGCCCACCTCTGGAGATGGTCCGTCATGACTGCTGGTATCTATAAAGCTCCACTGAATGGCTATAGAAATAATATAAATCTGTGGTTCAGAAAGAAATCTTGATGTAGGACTTCTTCAGGCTGCTTAATAGGATTTGGTTAAATGCTTACATCTGGTTTTGGAGAGGTGCCCCTAAAGGAGAGAAAAATGGGAAGATGAAAAATGCTTGAGCCATATGTAACTATGAATTATGGGAGGTGATGTGTTTAGTGTTGGGACAAAGCAATTTTGCTCAAAACAATTTTAATTTATGGATGCGCTGCTCCCACGTGGAACAATGTTGATGAGATTGTAGGTTTAGAAGAGTTGAATGACTAGGAAAGTGAAGCTGTGAAGGCAGTGCACAGAAAGCACTGCCCTCACTTGTCAAAGCTTTTCTTATTCATATGTGTCTTGTTGCTTGCACATAGGAATGGCAGCTGCCTAACCTGGAATCTTTTTGCTGTAGTCAAGCTTTAGCTACGTGATCCTTTGAACTGGAATGGCAAAGACTGAGAATTTTTAACTGTTAAAGTGCATAAGGCTGAGTGCTGGAACAGGAATGCTCCAGTATCATTGTTCATCCTGTCGATGTTGGTGCAGCCTCAGGGCAGGAGCTACTTCTGCTGCTTGTGACTGTGTAAGGTTGTAACCAGGTCCTCCACTCCATGTCAGGTTCCTAGTTGATAACCAGGTCAGCAGTGGATAGCATTAGCTAATCTAACCTAAGATGTCTCCTTCTGAGAGAAGAATGGTTGTTTTGTTTATTTAAACCAGACCCATCTTCCACTGATGACAACTGATTTCTCTCTTTGGCAGTCATCCAACTTCCTGTGATATTGGGACTTGAATCCAGACAAATTTCCACATCAGGTTCTGATGTGTGTGGAACTGGGTATCAGACAAGACAGAAAGTCTTGAACAGAGTGAACTGTGAGTTACAAGGTAACCCAGTTACCACTGCAGGTGTGTTGGAGTGGCTCTTAAACTGGGTGTGCCTTGCAGGTGTTTGTTGAATACAAGGGCAATTGACTCGAAGGGCTCAACTTCCCAAGAAATGGGTACCAGGCAACCCGATGTGGTTGGTGCAAAGCAAATTAGAGTCCTTGTGGACTGGGATGGGATATCCACTTTATAATTTCTTCTCTTTGTGAAAGAAGGAGAAATGGCTTGTAAATATGCTGAGGATCTGAGACTGGGGAGTTTGTCCGTCCTACATGGTAAGATCCTAGATACAGGCACTGAAAACAGTTAAGTGACTGATGTGTGAGAGCAAAAAGGGGCTGAGGACTGCTGCTCAGCTTTTAATTCAATGAATTTTCAGCCTGTTGGCTGTTCCCCATCTGCATCTGTCATTCCTGATGAGCGGTCTCTTTCCTATAGTGAGCTTGTCTGCCTGTGCTTGTTTCTTACTGCTCCCACTGTCCTTGTACTAAAATGTGACTGGCTTCTCTACCGCAGGGAAAAACAAAGATTGCAGCCAGTGAGGAATGAGCAGCAATTATGGCCAAATGCTTCATCTTTACTTAATGCAAATATCCAAACAAAAAAGATTCTCTGTAACAGGGAAGGAAAAAAGCTCCATAGCAACAAAGAGCAGAATCTAGAAACTGTGAGACAGGATGATGTGGCATTTATTTTATTGTCTTGGGGTACTTTGTGGGAGTGTTATTGAAATATGCATAAAAGGAATTTATAGTGTAAAAATAATAATAAATACCATGTAATATGTACACAGAGCATACAGATTTAACCTTCTGCACCGAAACCTATGTAAACACATTTAACCTCCTCACTTCTGTGTGGGGTCATTAAGTATTGCTCTATTTCATGCATGAATAAATTATGATGCAGGGCCAGATTTGAAGAAAGCAGCTTTTGCAAACCTTCAGGGTCCTGTTTCACTGCAAACTCAGGCATCCTCAGGGGTTAACAGCCCAGTTGGCTGCTGCTCTAAGGCTGCACAGGGAGTGCCGTTTCTTTGAATTGCAGAGAAACCAGAAATAAGGAGATAACTGAGGGAAATTGAAAGGGATCCAACTTTACCACTGGCATTTCTGTGGGTTCTGTTTGGGTTTGAGGTTTCTTCCACCTTCTAAGTTTTATTGGTTCATTTTGTTTTCTTAAAGCAGACATTTTCAGTACTGAAGCTGAATTCCCTCTTGTCTTACCTGGCTGTTTTCGCAGCAAGAATAGAAAATCATGTCCCAGTGCAGGAATTTTCAGGTATTTTGTTACATTTCTTATCTAGTAACACCATTCTTCAGTTCCACAGAAAACACTGGTGTTTATAGCAGGCACTGTTGATTAGGTCCTGCCATTAGGTGCTTGGGTATTGTTCTCCCCAGGTTAGTATCTGTCTCAGAGCACCAGATCCTTGAACTGTCTCAGCAGTATATGCAGAATTGAATTTCACCATGCCAAAGGCTATGGTGGGACAGGAGAGGGTGGCAGCTGGTAATTTTACAGGAGTGGTGTTTGCTAGCAAAATCTTTTTCCTAACTCCATGCAACTCCTGGAGCATGCAGTTGCTAAAAGCAACAGTAGCCTTTTTGCAATTCAGTTGTGGAGGCAAATGAACATCAGAGGCATTGCTGCTATGATCCCCTAAATAACTGCCTATTTTGCTTGTGCCTAGAATTGATCTTGGTCAGTGGTGAATAAGAAGGAATGTTGCAGACCAGTTTCTCCTTCAATAGCATGTGCTGTGAGGGTCTTCCTCCCAAGTGACAGAAATAAGGATGCATACTTCAACTGGAGTCTAGTTGTGTATTTGTGAGTACAGATGAGGGTTGTGTGTGTCCCTGTGAGGGGTGTACAAAATTCTGCTTGCTTTGAAATGTGTATCTTTCTTCCTATGTATCAGGCTTGATTTTTTCATAGCAGAAATTATGCTAAGAAAAATGAGGACTGACCTAGTGGTAATGCTGGCTTATGTGTCAATAAAGATGGTAGGATTTTAGTCTTAGGTGAAACATCACAGACATTATCAGTGCCAGAATGTAAAGCAATGGGTGAACTGAATTTCTGCAATATGTCAGTTTCTGTAGTACTTCCTATACCAGGTAGAGATTCTTTGTATTGCAGAACAGCTGGTAAGGAGCAAATGAGTCATTAAAGTGGTGGGGTTTAATTATTATTCCCAAAGACTGTGTGTCTAGGCTTACCACAGTTCTAGGAGGTAAAGGAGCAGACCACAATGAGACCAGATAATTAGTTTGACTTCAGTTCACTATATACCATAAAGAGTATATCCCACTTCTTTCTTTGCTTTTGCCAGTTTCTACTGCATGGGATTGATGAAACTTTTCCAGCTTTCTGTTCTAATACTGTTGGGAAAGACTGAGGGTCCTTTTGCCTGCTTTCCCCTTTTTTTCATTCGTTTGTTTTCATTTGTATCAAATCATGGTTTCACATGAAAAGGTCTTTGGCAACGACTGCTCACTTGTCACTGTACTTCACAACATTGTTGTTTTCCAGGGGCCTATGGAGCCCATTAACCCTGTAGAGCTACAGTCCAGTGAAATCAAATGTGTTGCATGCCACATCTTTACACTAATCTAATTTTCCAGCGCTGTTTTGTCTTGGAAAAAATTGGAATGGAGTTGGAAGCAATACCCATAGCTCTGACACACAGTGGACTGTAGAAAGTTGGGAAAGACTATAAGTGGGAAATGGGGGGCAAGTGTATGTGGGATGGAGCAGTTGCTGGCTATTATTTTCTTCAAATTATTTTGTTACTCAATAATTTTGGCAAAATTTTTTTTAAATGTCTGGATGCTCTTGCATAGAATTTTGTGAACCACTTCTAACAAAAGAGAAAGGGCCATGTGGGAAACCACCTGGAGGATTCACTGGTGATTTCAACCAGTTAGTGATTTGTTGTAAGAGGTTTGTCTGCGGCATTCGATCTTCCTTGGAAGATGATTCATTTGCACTAAAGACAGTTGAAGTTAATCACCAGATAAGGAAAGGAAGAGAGATAATATTAAGTGAGGAAGAACTGTGATGGCTTATGCCAGTAACAGACTTGTTTCATGCTGCTGAAATTTAAAGGTTAAGCACAAGTAATTAATTTAATAGCAGATGACCATAGCAAATCATCACTGAAAGTGCATCTAGAATGTTTTGGAAAAAAGCTTAATGTTATCTCTTTTCCATATTTGCAAGTATATTTTAAAAGTAAAAAATTATCTCTGCTTTAATGGAGAAATAAATTCAGGAAATTAAATTTTACTCTGAATTTTGCTATGAAGCTGTCCTCTGCTCTTCCTCAAGAGATTGAAATCAGTAATACTCCTTTTTATGATGCACATCCCAAAATCCCCATTGGCCACAGGTGAAAATCTTGTTGCTGGGGCTTTTTGCTGTTGTTTTAGGAGGGGAACAATAGCCCTGATTAAATTTCTATGTTTCCATGCATAGATCTGCACCTCCAGCACAGCTGCATAGACATGTCAACCTGAATTTATTTTTCTTGTCTCATGGAAGTCACAAAATATATTAAAAGGTTTTGTAGTTAAGAAGGGTAATGTTAGTTAATCCACACCTCAGCAAAACTCCCATTAATGTCTGTGCTGCTGTTATGGAAGTGTTCTGAGCTCTGAACAATGAATTGTTCAGGATTGATGTTTAAAAAAAAACGAATATTATTAGTCCACTGTTTTAAGACATCATGACAGAGATAAAGAAGCGTTGTCAATGGGAGAGTAACAGGTTGGTTTGAAACCTAGCATCACAAATAATGTTGGACACGATACTGCTGTCCCTTTGCAACTGCTTCTCTAACCATAGTGAACAGAATCTGGAGGATGCTACAACTCTATCCATGATATTGCTCATACTAATCTCATACTCTTGTGTGACACTTGGCCTAGTGTGATATCCCCCAAGAACAGTGTGGATAAAGCAGAACAAAATACCTCTGGTAGTCTCAGCTGTCTGTGAGGAATAGCTATGGAAGAGTGGCTTTCTTCAGGCTAAGGAGGGAAGGAGGATCGTGATAATAAATTCTGTCATATTTGGACCTTTCAGTGAATTTTTTCAGGATTACTCTTCCTTTTCTCTCCATACTCCTGATAAGCAGGTGTGTGGAGGCACAAGGTGCTAATGGAGGTGAAGGAGACAACTCTTCTCAGCCTTTGAAAGCTCTTGGAGTCCTTTTCACCAAGTAGCCTTGTTTGTAGCACTATTATATGAGTAGTGTTAATGTAACAGTGCACTGATTTCAATATCTGTATGTTTCAGACAGTAGCACTGGTTACAAAAAAGAGTCTCAAGCTTAGAATTTTTATTCTATTCATCTGCCAGAATCTTTCTTCATCTTTATCTCCCTTCTCAGCACCATCCAATAACTAGAGAAAACAACATTATGCATGTTCACTTCTAAAGAAGAAACAAACCCAGCATGTTTTCTGTGTACTTTACAATACCTGAAGACCATAAACATTGCAAGTGCTAAACAGTTGCAATGACCAGCAGTCACTGCAGCAAAGAAGCCTCTATTAATGCAGTAGGATTTTAATTCTAATCTCTTGCTTAAGTAAGCATTGGCTGTAACAGCTTGAGGGGTTTTGACTGAATGTCAGCTGAGCAAAGGAAAGATGACACCTTGGGAACTTCAGTCTTCAAGAGCTGGTGAGGTGATAGTTCTGGAGGAGTAAGAAGGCTAAAAGGCAGTGAAGCAGAAGGCTGACATGAAGATGAAGTCTGCCTTGACAGAATTGCTTGTCAGTATTTAACCGCATAGCTCAATGGGGGAGGAAAGGGAAGAAAAAGAGTAAAAGCAGAGAGATTCAGCCAAACCCAAACTACTAACCAGCTTATTTGTGTCTTCTGTTGTGCTACTTGATGCTCTGTACAAAAATAAAGGGGAAAAACTCATGCATAAAAATAATACAAAGAGGCTGCTTCCCTTCCCTTCCTGCCAGCCTTGATTTTCTGGCCTGTGCTCCACTCCTTTTCTAATCCATTCACATCCCATGTCCTCCAGCTCTGTACTTCCTTCCTCATTCTATCTCCTGTGACACTGCTGCTGAAACTCCATGCCTTCTAGCTCCAGCTTCGCATGCCTTTCATCTTTTTCCATGCCCCTCTTCTGATACACTGTTTCCTTTATAGGCCCATGCTCTATTTTGACAATTAAAACAGCTCAAAGGGTCTGTAGCTGGGGAAGGAGGAAAGGATGTCTTCCAGCAAGGGCACGGGGAAGGAAAATTAGAACTGTTTAAGAACTGATGTTTCAAACAACAATGCATGATTCCCCTCACAGAGCCTCCCTGGTTCCCTGCTGCCATCTGCCAGTATGCAATTATGAGAGCTAGCTATAAAACCTGTAGTAGTAAAGGTGTTTGTAAGCAGTATGAAGCACATTAAGGATGCTTCTATCTTTCTGAACCTAAGCACAGGAATAGATGCCTTCCACAGCCTTGAGCCTTCCAGAGCCTCTTGTGCTCGTGGGTGCTGTGTGCAGGCAGAGTCTAGCCCTGCACTGATAGGGCTCTCTCCCTCTGCATAGGGGCATTGCTGTGCTAGAGGGTGGCAAGGGAGAATGTAACAGGTCAGGCAGTCTGAGTATTCAAATACCCTGCCTGTGTCTTGCTGGTACATTCACTGGTATGTGTGCTGTCCTGTGGCATTTTAGGAGAGAAACCCATTATCAGGGTAGACTCCTAGTTCCCTGTTCTGCTGCAGGCTTAGGCAAGTATTTGTGACTGTAATAAGGAAAGTGCTGAAGCCTTCAAAGCCTCTGGCATATAGGACTTGGGGGTATTTTCCATTTAGGTCTTGTGTGTTTGCTTTTAAGTCACTGTTGCCTTTTTGGTGAATAATGAAAAGCCTGTAACTATGCCTTTTCTTTCATACTATACAGTAAGCATAACTTTGGCAGATAACTGTAACTTTAAATAAGCAGATCAGTTTGGTGATGAAAGCTTGTTAAAGACAGTTAATGAGAAAGTGCACAGCTCTAAATCAAGTTTGGTTTTCAGAATAAAACTTAAATGACATTTAAGTGATGGGTAACAACATCATGAAAAGATTTTTCTATAACACCCTGTGAATATTAAATATTTATGGTTAATAATAATGAAAGGTATGTGCAGGGGAAAAGCAAGAGAGTGTGTGTGTGTGTTGGTGTGGGGGAGAAAAATAGGGTTTTTTTATTGTTTATCTCAAATAATGTTAACGTCATAATACATGCAAACTACAAACACTTGTGAAATAAAGCACTGAGTAGGGTGACAAGGGAAGAAGAGAGCTGTTCATGTCTCATGCTATACCTGCCCAGTGACAGGGAGCAGGTAAATGATGACTGTAAGGAGCTGGGGGTATTTCTACGTTCTCAGGATCCAAATGTCAGTGAGACTGAATGGCAGCCTCCTCTCCTCCAACCTCTAATAACCCCAACATGACATTTAGTTCCAATTTAAGGAGGGAAACAAAAATTTAAAGAGAAAAATTTTATTCCTAAAAGTTTAAAATTCCAAAAAGGTTTCCTTCCCAATTTTCTCATAGAACCTGGAGAACAACAACAAAAAAATTTGATTGTGTGTAAAAATAACAAGTGTTTATCTCTTTATGAAATGTGACCAGATTTCAGGATTCTACTTTTGGGATGCTGAGGAGAGCTGAGAACTGTACTTCCATGTGCAAATTCAACCCTAGGAAATCAGCTTCTAGCTGCTTTGTTGCAGCAGAGCTTCTTGCCCTGTTCAGTGTAGTGCTTTTGTGGCTTTTCTGCTCTAAGTGAGATGAGGTCAGAGACAAATACTCCCATGTGACTAGTGAAGAAGTTAAAGATTGCTGCACTTATTTGTGTTTTGGATTTTGTTTTCATTTTTGTTTGGATTTTTTGGTTTGGTTTTGTTTTGTTTTTTAATGTCATGGGTTCAGCAGCAGCAGTCATTTTTCTTTAAGCAGTAGCTGGTGTAGCACTGTGTTTTGGATTTTTA
>JASSUY010034386.1:11377-26344 GCA_032466535.1 Forpus xanthops
AGACAATGGGACTCATTTCCGGAACAGCCTGATAGACGCTTGGGCCAAAGAACATGGCATTGAGTGGGTATATCACACCCCCCTGCAGCTGCTGAACCCATGACATTTACGTAAAGGTATTTGCTTTATGACTTCATGTGCCATATTCATTGCGCTTTTATGTTAAATGAAAGAGTCTTTGTGAAGTAGCTATTGTTGCAAAAAGTTAAGGGTTAAGTGAATAGCTTACAAATGAGAATTACATGAGAATTCTGCTCAGTCCTCCATCTGTAAATATGTGTTCAAAGTATTTCTGAAATTAAAATCAAAACCAAATTGTTGTCTGATTTTAATGACATAAATTTTTCTTTCTCTGCTTTACTGAGATGATACAAAAGACATCCTGGCTCTCTATTTCCCTCTCTGTCCTCCCAAATAACTTTTCTAAGACAAAACCAGTATGTGTTATTAAATTATAAGTACCTAAAAGTAAAGCCTGTGTAGTTGTGTTGATTGTCTGCCATTTTTAGCAGGTGTACCAATCCTTGAAAACATCCTAGATGAGCTGCTTTGGACAGTTTCTCCTGTATTCAATTGGAACAGGCAGGCCTTTGTTTAATTAAAATTCTAGTAATTACCTGCTTGGGAAACTCCAGTGGCAGCAGAACTCCTGACGGAGACCATAGGCAGCAAAGCACAGCAGAGGCTGTACCCAATCCCACTAATTCAAAGCTTGCAGCCACATTAACCACCCTCTGCTTCACAAGTTGGCAGATCTCAGATGCTTCAGTGTTGCTGTATGCAGAAACTCTCCAAACCACATGTGTGTGCAGCATGTGACACCTACATACTGCTTGCTATGAGCAGGGCAGAGCCATGGTTTCAATTTCAAACTTGAATTCTAAGTGGACAGAGCTGAACACTTTTGTTTGGAATCACCTTTGCTGCAACTTTCTTAATTGGTTTGGTGGATTGCAAGGACAAGAATTTACTCATGAAATCTTCTTTTATAGTCATAGCATTACTTTAAAAAGTGGCCTGGTGATGAAGCTGTGCAGTTGGTTCTAAGACATCATGTGAAGAATCTCCATGGGAGACACTAAAAAATGCTTGTAAAACTGAACCTGTGAGTGTGGAACATTTTGCTGTTTTGCTTGTTTAAATCAAAACGGATCCTGCCTTTAACCTGACTTTAAGTTTTTCGCTTGCTTTGTAATTTTCCTGTTGCCAAAGAAAACTGTCCCAGTGCTGCTGGTGAGAAAAAAATTACCTAACTCTAAATATTAATGTGTATGACACTGTTTTTTTGGGTTTTTTTGTTTTTTTCTTTTTTTTTTAATGCATAGTGTCAGTTTTTTTGTATAGCAAAAACATGTGATAAAGACAAGATGATGTGTAAATAAGAATAGTCCCATCCATACTGGTGCAGCCTTTGTCTCCCATGTGAATCAAAAGAATGTTTATGAAATGATTTATTGTCAGATTTAGTACTAAAGGTTATCTTGTGCCTTGCACTGGGGAGTTCTTCTTCAGGGCATGCTTACTCATATCAGCAAAACTTAAAACAGAAATATTCTTTCCCCATTACATGTATTCTCAGGTACTTGCAGCTTCGTTAGCTTCTAAACTCATTCTTTGCATATCTTGCTTCATTGTGTTTTCCATAAATTCAGTATTTTAATAACATAATTTCCACATTCTAAGATTTGGGTCTCTGATACTTGGCTTAATCTAGGCTAATGTATGCCAAATCTTTGCACCAGCCATGGAGCATTGGTCATGCTATCTTGTTTAAGTGCACCCTCAGAGTTTGATCAGCTTATTTCAGTCTTATTTGTAACTTCCTCTATAAGCATTAATCCTATATACTTTGGCAGACAATTTTCAAGTCCATTTCGTATAGAAATATGGAAAAATTAGATTATCTGAAAGGTTGGCATATTCTAGAAGGAATATGCAATGCTTGGCAATGTCTTTCAGCTTTCTGACATTTGACCCTGACAATGTACATCTGCTGTAGGTTGTAGTAAATTATGTGTACAGCTTTCATCTCTGCTCTGTATATTCTTCATGCATCTTCCACACGGTAATTAGATAATTTAACACTTGAATTGTATATGAGTTTGCTTCAATAGCAATGCTTAAGATAATATGCTATCCCACCCCCTTGTAATGCTTGTCCTAAGGAGGGTAGGTATGGATGTTTGTTCTAAAGATCACTTGAACAGACTTTCCCTTCATTTCCACCCTCATAAGCAATGGGAAAAAATGGTTTCTAAGGTATAAGTTACCTTCAAATAACACCAGTTTACATGTAAATAGGTAAAAGACTGACACAGAATCCTACTGAAAGAATTTATCATGTTGCATGTGAATGACAGCAATGATTCATTAATCTTTTGCTATTTCCATTAGAAGCATGGGAAAAAACTTCTAAGTTGGTAATAGGGAAATCCTCTGTGGAGTATAGCTGGTTGCTGACCTTCTATTTTCAGTCTGTCCTTTAGCTTAAAACAGTGATTTTTCAGAAACTTCAGTATCAGATAAATGTGGTGCATTAATACCTCAGGCCTACAACTATTTGAAAGGAGTATTTTTTCTACCTGCTATTTGAATTTAAATATGGTGCATTCAGGCTGGACACATGTATGACTTTCCATCACTATGGAATCCAAAATGAAGGACTTTGATGTGGAAACTTTGGATTCTCTTAAGAGACAGCTTGTGAAGCTCACATTCTTGGAATGGGAAAATGTCCTTGTGAATAGACAGAAAAAGATATCAAATGTAAAACTTTATTTATCACAGTTGCTAGAGAACTATTTCTACTCCCTCAAATAGTGCTTACAGTGTAGCCATAGGCTGAATGGATTTGTAAGCATAAGTGCTAATGCTTAAGACATACCTGGCTCTGGAATGTGCCCTTGTCATGGCTGCACTCAGCAGCACTGTAAATCACACATTAAACTTCTGATCTGGAATTTCAGCAAAGTTTGAGTTATTTTGGGTTTAGATTTGTGCCACTGCTTTGAGTTTGTGAACTTTTGTCTGCAACTTACTCATTTCTTTCTTTGAAGGAAAATCTGATAGAGAGCAAACAGTGTTTTGAAGCTAAAGGGAAATCTGTTAGATCTATGACTGTGCACCAGCTAAGAAAGGACTAATTAGCATATCTGTGCTAGCAGTCCTTCCTACTGTGAAATTTCTTCAAAAGAGCATATTAGATGATTCTTTTTCATTACACTATTTTGTAAATTAAATTCTTGTAGAAAAAGTGCTTTTTATAACTACGGCTGCGCCTCCACTTGTGCTTTTGGAGATCATGGAATCATCTTTCCCCAGTATTGTTCCTGTCTTAGTAAGAACTTTCAAAATATAAATTCCCTTCCTTCTGCTAAGCCTTCCCCCCAAAAATTAGGATTTCTGGTTTTACTTTCGTGCTTTTTAAAAACATTATTTTGTTTTTTTAGTATCTTTGTATTTGTTTGCCTAGTAACCTGAGGCGCACATTTATTCTATGCTAAGTACGCAAGAAGTGCCTCTTAAAGGCTCTGTCATGTAAATATTTTCTTTTGTCCCTTGAAGATTTAGAGATCTTGATTAAAAGGATGAAGATCCTTAACTGCAGACCCCTTAATGTGACCTGTAAGCTCAGAGCATGGCCTTAGTGTTGCTGCTAGCTGAGAGATGATCTGTATCAACCTTGTCTGTCTCCCACCCTGATAAAATGAGAAACCTAAGGCAACTGTGCTCCTTATTTTAGCATCTGAATGTAGAGCTTTTCTTTCTTGAGAGAGAAGATAAAGCATCTAAAGTGCTGAAGTTTGTGGTTTCTTTCTATTCCCTTTTGTAAGAGTTGTCTTTTCCCTGCTGCCTTATTCACCTAATTCTCTAATTAATCCTTACTCCCAACCCTTGCCTTTCCATCCAAGCAGAATACTTCTCCCAGGGCTGTTGGAATGAAATGGAAATTTAGTTGCAGCTTAGTCTTGTTTTACTTCAGATATGGCTGATCATTAGGGAAGATTTAATATTCTGCAATTGAAAAATGCTCACTCCTCCCTCATGCTGCTAAAAATTGGAGATGGTTTTTTGGCCATCTCCTGCACACTTGAATGTTTTAAAATACTTTGATAATTTCCCATGCAAGTTGCTGTGTCTGTAACAACAAAAAGCCTGGAGGATGTGTTTTCCCAGAAAACCTGTGGGACCTGTGCAGTATGGTGTACCCTTTGAGGCTTGACTCAAGGAAATATTATTTGCCATAAAGAAAATTTGAGGCAGGACACCTCTGGTTATCAGAATGCTGCAGTGAGGCAATTGGTCAGCAGCTCAGTATAAATTAGATGAAAGCTGAGATTAATCTGGGTAAGAACAACCTATAACATGGAATTTAACTGTAGGACCTGTTAGAAAAAATAAACAGTGCTCTATCTTGAGACATAAGCCTATCTTCATTAGGACAGTCTCTTATAAAACCAGCTGACTGAACTGTTAGACTGTCTCCATGTGCCAGGTTTTTCACACCACTGTGAAATTAGTTTTGCCAACACTGGGAGCAATATATGTACCTGACCATATTGCTGATGTCTCCTGAGAAGCAAGGGGCTGGCGTTATGTGCCCACAGAGCTGATGTAGCCTGCGAGCATTGAGGAGCAGCCAGTGCAGTGAATGCATACACAGGCATGAGAAGTGGCATGCAGCTTTGAATTAAAAGTCAGTCTAGACCTTTATTCTATTCACAGCAGTGGCTAATGATGTGAGCTTAAAGAGAAAAAAAATAAGGAAGTAAATGTGTGGATAATTCTTTCCAACTTCAAGAGTTTAAGGATCCTAAACTGGATTCTGTATCTGTATAATCTTACTAAATAGCTCTAAATAAATCTGTCCCCATGAATGTATCTAGTATAGACATTGTGGGAGAATGATTATACCTGAGCCATGTAAATGCTTTTGATTTGAATTTCTTTCTAAGAATTGTTTAGAGCAGTTGGGGTTGTTCTTTCCTTTTATTTGCAATTCCTGCAATCAGTGTTTACAGCAGCAACAATTTTTATTTTGCTAAATATTTTGTTTTCTATGTGGATAAACCTTAAACAGTTTCACTTCAAGTTTGCCCTTTATTATGTTGTGAAATGTGCATATTTAGTGCTCAGAATTTTGATGTTGAAAGGTGTCTGCCTGGACTGGGAAGCACCCTGAAATCACACTTCACGGGCTTAGCTTGAGTGTTATGGTGGGGTTGTTTACCCTTTACCGTGATATATTTTGGAAAGCAATAGACTATTTCTGCAATGCGTGTGGACATTTTGGGAAGAAAAGTGTGTAATGGAGAAGGATAATAGGAAGGATAAAGAAATACAGGCTGTGTAGTATTACTGGGAACATGCAGAGCAACAGAGTTTGAGAAGAGCTTTAAAGCATTCCTGGGTAATCAGAAGCCTCAAGCATGTAGTAAATTTTAAAAGGCTCTTGTGAAAGTGAGCAGGAGGTAAGAAGCTGCTAGAGAAGAGTATATCTAAACATCCGTGATCAAATTTTCCATTTCAAATGCGAACAAGAAGGCCTGTCTGTGTATATCTCGGTCCAGAAGTTTTTTTTACCTCCTCTGCTGTTTGCAGAACACTTAACACATAATTGGCACTAGAAAAAATAAGGGACTTGTGATGAAGTCGTGTATTGTTGGCTCAGATCAGACTGCTAATCAGATCGTGATCCACTGCATCACCACCTGAAACTTTTGTCTTTATGGAAATATAAAACAAAGTAAATCTGAGTAATTACCCAGTAAACTGGCTGTCTCATTAACCCTGGAGAGAGAGAGCTCTTTCCCTAGGAATTTCTCCTAGGAAATTAGGACAGTAAGGAGCCCACTCTTCTGTATACTCTTGCTACAAAAAACTATTGTCATTTCCACATAGCCTCCAGACAAAAAAAAATACTTCACAGGGCAGCTTCACTGTAAATGTAGAGGGGGGGCAGGCTTGGCTTGCATCAACCACTGGCAGTGGAACCCAGCTTTTAGCCTAATATAGTGATTCATACTCTGATTTCTGTTTCCATTTATAAAGCTCAAGAGATCAGAAGTATTCTAGTTTGTGTGTTTGCAGCAATTCCTGGCACATGCATTTTTGTATACACAAAAATGTCCTTAGTCAAAATGTCAAAGTACACAAAAATGTATGTAGTCCCGCATGCTTCTGCCAAGTTCTCCAAGACAAATAGCCAGTTTTTTACAACAGCTCAGCTTGCTGGATGTGAAGACCTTTCAAATATTTAGATGAAAATATCTTTACTGAATTGCTGAGAGCTTTGAACACCTGATCGGAAGCGCACAGACATGACCTGAGCTCTCTTCAGTTTCCTGTGTATTGTTAAATGCCATGGTTGCATTTTCCTGCATAATTTGCCTTGCTGAATTCACAGAGATATGCTGCTGACTCCTCTTGGTAGCCACTGCCAGTTTATAACCTTCTAGAAAGTACTGATTCTCCCACACACACACACAAATTCAAAACAACTGATGTGAATCACCACAACTCCTTGTTTCTGGGGATTTGTAATGGTACTAGTAAACAAGACGGGGTATATTAGTTAGCCTGGAAAGCAGCAGGAGAAGAAATTCAGATGGACTAGCCAAAATTCTCTACATCAACTGAGTATAAACAACATTTGGAGATGAGAGAGATGCAGTGCCATTGTTTATGGTCAGATTAAAAGCACTGGATAAATTCCAACCACTGCTGCAAACAGCTCAGCAGGAAGGGAGTTGCATTGCACGGTGAACCAAGGAATGTACATTTGTGAGAAAGGTAGGTGCTTCCCCTTGTCTTGTCCAGGACCTGAGGAGCCTTGAGGTATTTATGGCAACTGTACAGAAGTGTAAAAATCTGTTTCACCCAAAGTGGCCTTTAATGAGTTTTATTGCTTCACCAGCTCATATTTCCAACTATCCTGAATGTTATTTATCACTGTAGTGAACACTTAAGATCTCTTTTAGCACAGTGCAGTCCACAGCTCTCCATGCTGACAGGAAATATTGGTATCTGGTTAAAAGCTGCACCATACAGGAAGCAGAGGACACTACTGATTTCCCCTCTGGTCTCCCCAAAACCTGACATGGCCCCAGAGAGCCTCCTCTGGAAAAAAAGGTATCATAGGAGGAGGAGTGTCTGTCAGTCTATCTGGCAGGCATAGGGATGAAACCTACAGCAGGTGACGTGATATGCTGGTCAGTGTGATGGGGCAGGTGCAGGAGTGTAACCATCTATCAGTGATGCTTTGCTGTAGCAGTTTGGACATGGCAGCAAAATACCAGGAAATGGATGGCTGCCTACTCACCTCCACAAGGACAGAAGTTGAAGGTCATCCTTTTCATGTGAGAAAAAGGCAGCACTAACCTAATAACTTCCTGTCTATAGTGTTTGAAGTAAGTTATATTTAGCTGTGAATAGCACTTGTAAGTGACATACTTTTTCATGAGTTCTTTAAGTATAATTTCTAATGCAGAAACTAAACAACTAGTAATTTATTTTTCATTTTCATTGCGTACCTATGCCATTGAGGGACAGAGGTATCTGAAACTTGCACAGAACAGGCACAATAGGTATTGTCAGCAACCATCCTCATGGAATTTAGCTCGCACATTGGAAAGGCTGAACCACCCCTTTTCTTCATGTGCTTCAGTACAGCTGCTCCTTTCTGTGGTGTGGTGGTGATCAAGTGGCTTGGCAGCCCATTTACTTCTCCTCTGATGCAGGCTGTTCTTCCTTCTTGTCAGCAACAGATCTTGGGGCTTAAGTTGGCTCTGATGCATGTGCTGTGTTTGTACTGTGCTGATGTAAGTGGCAATACCAATGGGACAAAACCCTTTTCACCAATGCTAAAATAATGTGATTCTGAATGCAGCTGTGGCATAAGGTCATATTGCTATGTATTTTCTTATGCCTGTGTTATATGCAAATAGGAGGATGATGCTGGAGTATAGTTGACTTTGCTCAGCTGAGAACTTTCCTGCTACAAGAGACGTTTTAGATGATGCACAGTTGAGGTATCCAGTTCCCTTGCTTCTTCCTTGCCCAGGTTTAGCACAGAGAATAAGATCAGGTTATGTTGTGGCATGTGGCTGCTTATGTCTTATTTATACTTTCATAGCTGTGATCTGTACCATCACTCTAGAATGGTCTTGTACAGTTATTTACTGCATCAGTATATCAGCATCTTGTAATGTTATTTGAAAACCTGTTTGCCACTCCTTTTCTGGTTTAGGGTGTGATGAAAATCATGATTATGTCTCCTTACAGACAGAGGTATCACTTGGGAAGCATTATGTAGATAAGGGGATTCAACATCTGGTTCAGAGATCAGAAGTAAACAGGAGACGCAGTGGAAGCCAAGGTCTCCCAGCACCCAGACTGCTGCCTCCTAGCACACCAAACTTCCTCTCAGTCTGCTTTCAGGACTGACTTAGAGAACAATTGTCATCAGTCTTTTCCCTTATATGGCCAGGCTTCTAAATACTTCACTGCCGTTGTACAGTTCCCCAGGGTTTACTCTGTGCTATTGAATTCTATTTTCCATTAAAATGTTGGGTCTAGACTGAGTGTTTACTTTCAGAAATCCAACCCAAGAGGAAACAGTTATGGTTTTCCCCTTCTTGGCTATCTGTCTTGCTGATAATTTGTTGTGCTGTGGACACATTTTTAATTATTAATTTATTAATTTTGAGCTGTGGTATGTGCCTTTGTGGCCCTAATGTTGTTTTGCCTGTTTCATGATTATTAGCCAAGATATTTCCACTTAGTTGTGTTTCTTATGGTCAACACCTATACAAAGAAGCTTGCCTCCCATTCCATTTTTGTCACTCTTGGGAATATACAGAAAGTCTCAAGTTTCTCACCAGTGGTGAAATTTCAGTCTTCCGTGAGTCTGAAATTATGCTTAATACTGAAACAATTTGACTTCAAG
This sequence comes from Forpus xanthops, assembly GCA_032466535.1. Lineage (NCBI taxonomy): Eukaryota > Metazoa > Chordata > Aves > Psittaciformes > Psittacidae > Forpus > Forpus xanthops. The sequence goes on from JASSUY010034386.1 coordinate 20,325, forward strand.
TTTCACAGAATCCTTGAGATTAGAGAAATGCGGTTGCTCTTTGTGCAGGTTTGGTTGAATCTCGTTTATGTCCTGACTTTAAAAGACTTTTTATAAAATCATAGAATGGTTTGACATCAACGATCACCTTATTCCAACCCCTCTGCAGGTATTCTGCCACAGTAGACCAGGTTGCTCAAAGCCCTGTCCAACCTGGCCTTGAACACTGCCAGAGATGGGGCAGCCTGTTCCATAATAAACCTTCATAGTAAAGAATTTCTTCCTAATGTTTAATAGAAACCTACCCTCTTTCAGTTTGCTGTTGTAGTTTGGTTTTTGTTGTGGTTTTTGTTTGTTTCGGTTGGTTTTGTGGGTTTTAGCTTGTTTTTTCATTATTATTTTGTTTGCTTGTTTTTTGTTTGTTTTGGGTTTTTTTGTTTTTGTTTTTTTTTTTTTTTAATCCACAACATCCAGTATATTCACTGAGAGAAGACACAAGATAAGTGCAATTCATAGAGTGTAGACAGAAAAATTCAAAAAGAAAATAAAAATTATTGATCAGAGACTGGATGTCCACTAAGGTGCCATTTCTTATGAGGTGGAACACCAGAAAGAGGAAATGTTTTCTTGTTTAAGTATTCCTGAGTAAGAGAGGATATCACGCATGGAAAACTGCAAAAGCAGTTTCAGAATGGCGAGAGGAAGCTTAACATCAGCAGATTTCCACTGATTTTGGGGTGAATTGCTTTTAAAAGTCTGGAGCCATTGAAGCACAATGGACATTTATATGCCAGCCAAGCAGCAGCTTTTCATATCCTTATGCAGAGAAGTTTCCCCTTGTCACCTTCAGGGACGCAGGCTCCCACAGGAAAGGAGGAAAAATACCAGCAGGACCTGAGGAACAGATTCACTTTTTAATTTTCTGATTCAAAAAGAGGAAGCTGAATTGTCATTCTGCAGATAGAAATATTGACAGGTGTCATGGAAACACTATGAAGGAGGATTTTCAATTTCCCCTGGCTTTTGCACTTGCTAAAGAATAACTTGGACAACTAGAAACTGTTGCTTTCTTTTCCTCACAGTCTTGCACTTAGTGATGATCCACTGGACATTTTCTGAGCCATATGAAAAATAAAGGGTCTGACCTGAGCTTACTGTAAGTGGTCTAAATCAAGACGGATCCTACTGAAGCCAGTACTGCACTATATAGGGTAATTTAAAATGTGTGTGGAAAAGATGAGTAAGATTATCTCTTGGAGATCTGCTGAAAATATTGCTCAATTTGCTCTAATCAATAACTTACAGTGTTGAGTGTGGAAATGAAATTCTAATGTTTTTGCTTCCAAGGATTCTCAACAAAATATATAGAAAGCCATATGAAATAATGTTTTCTAATGTGTTTCTAAATTGCACAAGAGAGGAAAGTTTCAAGGTTGTATTATAGACCTTCAATGATCTTTAAGAGGAATTTTTAAAAGGATTCCAAAGTCAAAGGAGGCTTTATTTAACACTGTCTTTTGTGTAAATAAACCACAAATTTCCAAACAGTGCTTTCATAACACTTAAGTTTTATGAATCCTTTCTGTAAATGAGTTCCACTTATTGAGGAGTGTTTTTTTAAAGATATACTTTGATGAAAAACATATCTAGGAGAAGAAATGGGCTGTATTTTTGTTCAAATATCTATTTTAAGTTCGTGATTCATTTCTACATAACTAACAAGACTGTATCCTATGTGACTTAGGATAAAGCAAGCAGTAAAGGGAGGCAGGGAATTCCACATATAGCAGTGAACAGATGGGATATAAATAATTTTAGTTTTGTAACCCATAAAGACAAAGACACATCATTGACTGTAACTGTGATATAATGATTAGTTCATAGTAGATAATGTAGTATTCCAGCAGAGAGCTCTAATGCTGTCTCAAGGCTATAGTATTACATTAAACAGTATTCATTACTGATAGAAAAGAAAGGAAATACTTTGGTTATGACTCTATCAAAGGTACTGGTTTGCCAAACAAGATAGGAAAATATGACTTTAGATTTTAGGTTGTACAATCTTAGATGGTTTTCATCAGGAATAATATTTCAATTTCCTTTTTCAATATAGCAGCTCTCCTGGGAAACCGGTGTACTTTTTCAATGTCAAATAATCTGAAGAATGGAAGGCACTTGCACTGTGTACATTGACATAATTTAAGGAAGATAGGAAAGAAAAGGAAGTAAAACACTATAGAATAAAAGTAGTTCTTAGGTGTTATCATATGTTGATGTGACTTGGTAGGTCAAGGGAAAAAAGGAACATGAAGATCCTCACATCTGGAAAATTAGGCAATAGAGGCTTAGAGGCTGTTTATCCATGCAAGCAGATAAGGTTTTTGTCTCTGATTTCATAGGAGAGAATAGTTCCTAATATATATCAGTGGCCCAAATACAAGAAAAATGTGGTTTCTAAGAATTAAAGGAGCTGAACTGATGCAAACAGAGCAAGTTTTTATGTGGTGTTTTGCAAATGACAATCTAACAAGTCAGAAGAATTACTTCAGTTGCTGTTAGAACAAGATTTTTTTTAACAGCTTCCTTTCAGAAAGCTCCCTCACTTTCTTGAAATTCCACTCAAAGAAACCATGATGTCATCATCTGATGGTCTCACAAATTGAACTAAACCAATTAAATCAAACAACCCTATGGACACTAAAATCTGTTACTTCAAAACATATTGTCTTGAATCTGATTATTAAAAAGGTTTCCATCCTGAAAATCTAACATGCATCAAGACTTATAAATAGTATAGTTTGCTGGGAAAAAAAAAGTGTAGTTGTACTGATTTTTAATATATTTTAAGTGTATATATCAATAAACAGATAGATGAGACTTAGATTCCCAAATGATTTAGGAGTAGTTCCATAAAAAGATTAAACTTGCAAATTCTGTCATCAGGGTTTCCATCTTAAACCCCCACCCCCAGACAAACAAACAAAAAAACTCCCAACAACAAGAAACCTCAAAACCTTCTCAAATTCCTCTCAGAAGCTGTCTAACTTGGGAAATACTCCAGCATCTGTGGCTTCTTAAGGTCTGCTTTGGGACATTACATGAAGGATAACTTTCCTCATGGTTGCAAACAGGCTGCCCATGCTTTATGAACCATAGACTTCACCTGTAAGGTTCAGTGTATCACCAGAACTAATAATGAAAGTGTCATGTTTAAGCGGACAGAAAGACTAAGATAAAATACTCTTTCTTCTTTCTCCTCCCAACAATGTCCTATGTTCACTGCTCAGAGCACTTACCCAAACGTGGAGGAGAGCAGTTCAGGTTCCTTTTCTGCATGTGGGGAGTTGAACTCACTTTTCTGAGGTGGAGGCTGCACTCACTGAGCTCTAGAATACTGTTTGCATACTCCCATTTTAGTGTTCAGGCAGTAAATAAAGATTCACTGGATGAGAGACAGTGAATGCAAGCGTCTTTGCAGTTAGGCCACTCAGCTGAGAATAGAGAAGTTGATTCTTACACTTATTCTCCAATCACATATTTTAAGAAGAGTAAGACAAAGAGCACCAATATGGAGCTTTGCAGCCATAGTTTATTAACTATGATAGTTTTAAGTTTCCCAGTAAATGCTGATGAATATGCATCAGAAGTAATTGAAAGGTTTTCATGTTTTCTCCATTTTTACCTATTGTAACAAGTGGACTTGATGTTAACTTTTAAACCTTCCCTGAGCTGAAGAGAGATTCAAAGCCAGAAGCAGGCAGAGAGGGTGAGACTTCTTTTTTGGCATGAAAAAAACCAAGAAATTAACTTCAAATATCTAGAGGCAAGAGATTATGCCTTTTCAAGTCTATCAGGAGAGGAGGAACATCAAAATGACACTAGTAACTAGTAAGACCTGGTATGGTATGTGGAACTCTCCATCTGACTCACCTCAGCATAAAGTTTCAAGACCTGATGCAGAAATTACTACATTTTTTTGTTTGAGCAGTTAACCACAAAGGTTGTATCATTGGCTGAACTGCAGGATCTATGCTATCAAAATACCTGTAAAAACATCAAGGTGATAAGAGTAATAATCAGTCCTTAGGTTGCATTGCTGGTCAGCCTTGAGTGGCTCTGCTGCTTTGGGTGAAGGTGGATGGGATGACCATATTCCTGGCACATGCCAAACTCTTCTTAAACCAGCAATGCCCTAGCACACAAGCTAAAAAATTAACTTGAAAAACTCCAGTGATGTCCCTAGTCAGGACAGGTGAGGATCAGGACACATCTGAGTGTAATGTGTTTCTGAGCCCAGAAGTACTTTTTACACATCTCTGCCAGTTAATGTAAATAAGGCTCAGCCAGAAGGGCTTTCAGAAGAGACTTGGACAGGGATTCTCATACAGAGAAATGCTAGGTTGAAGTTTATGGATTTCTGTGCTTCAACTGAAAACAAAGGCAAACACACAAGAGGGAGAAGGGGTTTGAATACAATTTGTAAACTCTTCACAGCAAAATGGAGAATTGAGATATCAAATCTGTCAGCTTTTCAGTGGAATTTTAACATTGGTGTGAGCCTAAAGCATTAGGAATAAATTAATGTTATCGTACGTATGTCAAATAAAGTGGCAGAAGACAAAAGAAAGATACTAAGCTGGTAATGAAAATAAGGTCCTATTTTGTAGTCTTTGGTATTTTGAAAAACTTGCAACATTAAATGAAAGGTGCATGAGGAATGCAAAGTAAAAGTTCATTGACTGTGTCCACAGGATAAGCAATGGGTCATGCCAAAGTCACTCTTGCCACTGAAATGCCAGTCACAGAACTGAGAGCAGCTTGGCAGAGCTACCCTTCCAGCAGGCTACAAGACCCACAGTCTGTCCCAATGTCAGATGTTTTGAGGCTTTTTTATTTGCAGCTGTGACACACTCCTGCACACTGATTCTGCTAATCTGATGTGGTGGTGTTTTCCTTTGTCTTGTATTACGTCAAGTGGAAGAAGTCAAGTGTTTTGAGAGACATTATCATCACTTCTGTTCCAAATTTGCTCTTGTTTCTGTTTTAAATACAAACCAGTGCTTCACCACTGGATTTAATATTTGCTCTTTTCCCATGGTTCTTTACTGTTACAATCACTGTGTTATGTGGAAAGTCTCTCACTGTGCAGGTTTGAAGACACTTCTTATTTCCCTGTAGTAACTTGTTTATCTACACAGAAAAGATGTAAAGTAACTACTGGTTGTAGTTTAATCCATCAATTTTCCAGGTCAGCAGTGTGTGCTCTGCTTTGAAGGGTTGCATCCCACCCTCTCTCCTGGCAAGCCCTTGAGCAGCCCCACACAGAATCCAACACAGTACTCTCATTCCATGACCTGTGCTGCACATAATTTCATGGAAAGCACCAGTTTCTCATCAGAGTAGTTCTGCTGTGGTTTTCTTTAGCACTTGTGATGATTTCTTATGCTGTTCAAATAATCAGTTGGTTTGAAGCATAGCTTTTTAGACCCCTAAGTCTTTGGATCTTGACAGCTGGTTTCTGAGACAGCTTTTCCCAACCTAGCATGAATGTATGTTATCAAGCTATAAAGTAAGGGCAGCTCTCATCTTAAATCAGCTTCACTGGGAAAAGCTTTTTTAACCCCAGCACTTGAATGCATTAAACCACATGTGATGAACTGTTTTCATCACAGAAAATGATACTAGATTATGTATTAAGGAAGTGTAATTTGGCTCATTATGCTGGTCACATATCAATGCATTTAAAAGCTGCTTCAATGATGAGATTATATTGCAATTTTACCATATGAAACAAGTATGCTGTCACATTGTACTGCATTAAAACCTGATTTTTTTCATACCACAGGCCTCAACATCTTATAAGTAAAATTGAAGCTAAACAAAGCTATTCAGGAATATATACTATATATAATATACAAAATAGAGTAGTTTTTATGTTTGCTTGGGTGTTTTGGGTTTGGTTTTTGTTGGTTTTTCTCTAAAAATTGCCTGAAGAATGGAAATTCTAAATTACAGTTGGAAGATGGAAAAACGAAGGTTTC
>JASSUY010034386.1:26349-47738 GCA_032466535.1 Forpus xanthops
GAGTATCTTACAATCACAAGTGAGGAAACTGAAACAACAACTTTAAGAATTGGATCCTACATGTTCTTGAACTAGAAAGGAAACGGGAAGGTAGGAAAAAGTGCTACAAGGTCAAAGCTTGAATTTCACTTTAGGAGATGTACTTCAGAAGATGGGACCCACCTGAAACAAAATCAAGTCAGCAAACAGAAATTACTAGCGAATGTTGCAGAGAATAGAAACTTGTTTGGCTAAGAAAAACTTCTGTGGTCATATAAAGCATTAAAAAAAGCACCAAAGCGTGAGGCTTTTAAAGGAATTAATGGGTCTTTTGATTTACAATAAGGTGAAGGAAATAAGTACTTTATAAGTACTAGATTAAATAGATAAATAAATAAATAAAGGCTCTCAGGTGCTTGGAAGAAGAGCTGAGCTGCTGAGAAAATAAAATTCTCTGTTTAAAATTGTTTCCTATACTGGAGGACCAAGGAATAATAAATTGCTTTACCTGTCCTTTTAAGGAGCCACAAGGGAAATTCACAGACTGGTAAACTTTGCTTCTGTATCCAACTGAATATTTGCAGGCATAAAGCCTGGTAACTTAAAATGACAAAAAAAATACCTTCACAAAAGCATCATCTTTCTTGCCTCTAATGAGCAATGGTTACCTGAATATGTAAAGCAAATATGAGAGTCAGTTGATATTGTGCATTCAGAATTGTAGAGGTGCATCTTTATAAACTGTAATACAAACTTTGTGGGTGATTTGCTAAGGTAAAAATAAAGCCTTTACAAGAAACAGCATTAATTAGCTCAAGCTTTTACAGGGAATAGCATTAATTGACTCCTGGTGGCAGGTGCAGGAGGGCAGGCAAGATGGCTTACCTGGCATTGGTGTGATCCCTGTGGTAGAGGTTAGGCTCAGTGCCAGTACCTGCACTGCATATGAGCTGGCACTTTGATAGTGTGGTGTTCTTGGTTTGCTGCCTTTCAGAAACACTGCAGCATGTCATAAGAATTCAACGCGAAAAGCAAGCTCCTCTTTGATCTATTTCTGGTATCCCAGGAAGCAATGAAAAGGATAGCAGCCTGATTACAGGGTAATTCATCAACTTCGGTATCAGATGTTTGCTTGCTCAGTCATTCTAAAATATTTGAATTAATTATGCTTTATCCTAAGCAAAACTGTAATGTAGCATTAGGCAAAGCAAAATATGTCAGTTGAAATGCTATAGTGGACAGGCTTTCTTGGGCTAAAAGACTGATGTTTTCTGTTGGTCTCACTGCAAAACAACTTACATTAGCAGATATTAGTATCCAGTTTGCTTATATAGATAATACTGTGCAAGAAGACAGTGTCAACAATTTTAGCTGGTTTTATTAGCCTCACAACAAAACACAGCTGAATCTTTAAATGACTATTCAACAGAACATACCTTCTATTTCTCAGATCTTCTCATTTCTAATTACTGAGCAGAATTTGGAAATTAATGGATCTGAGATCTGTAACATTCCATAACTGCAATGGAGAAGCGAACTGTAAGTAGTTTTGCTGTAGTGTAGCAACTTCCCTGCCTTACATGCTGATGATTAAACTCTGGAGTATGTGTTCTATTGGTAAAGATTGGGACTAAAAGAAAACGTGTCTTTGAGGGTTTTTTTTTAATGAATTTTTGTCAGACTTGCTGTAAGGATTGGTATATGCATCTTTGTGATGATCTGAGTTCGCTTCATTCAAAGGTAAGTTAAAGTTTCATTTAAAACTGTGTTTAAAAGGTCACTTAGCATGTCTTTTTGTTGTTCCTTCAGTAGATCTGAATGCACATGCCTCATTGGTTCCCTTTTGGAGAGTCATATGGCATGTGACAATCTATAGCATTTGAAAAGCCAAATGTTTTCTTCCTTTTGCTACTATTTGTCTTTATAAAGCTTGCTGAACATTCTAGAGGGAAGCTTGATGCCTCCCTTTAGTCTCCAAAAGCCCTTGGTATGGCTGTCCTAGGACAGGAGTTTGGGGCCACAGTCACAAAATATCCACACTACACTTGTGGGGCAGGACAGCCGTGCTAAGCTGAAGAGAGAACTTGGAGAGGGCAATGACATAAGGGCTCATGGTATAAGGGCTTCTGAGCTTACGTGTGAAGAAATTGAGACATAGTTTTTTGGCTCCAAGCTGTGTTGAGGCATTGCCTGGACTCTGACAGCAGATGAACCCATTTCTACAGAAACAGCTGCAGTGTTTTGTTTGTTCCATATATGCAATAGAGATGGTTTCCTAGGCTGAAAAAATCACATAGAACTGTAAATTGCAACTAATGATTAGTGTCACTGTATCAAATACAATTACAGACTTCTAAATACTCTCAGGTAAACTGAATAAAATGAAAAATCACACACTGACCTCAATTTTAAGAACTTTATCCAAAACCACAACTTCCAACTGATATTAACAAAACTTGTCATTTTCACATAGTAAAAGAACGAACCAGTACTAAGTACACACATAGTGAAAGTAGTCAGTAACTGGAAAAGAATACAACAGGAGCTTAAAGGAATACACTTCCATTAACTAAACTTGCTGATTACAGTTAATTTAGAGAAAACGGAGGACATTTTTAAAGTTGTTTTTCTCTTTACAGACAGAGATCCACATTTCAAGAATGAGGATTACAAGAGTAAAGGTTTTTCTTTAAATCAACTCGTATATTACAAAACCAATACACAGAAGCCCTGTTGGTGTACAAAACGGTAGCTGAGAGAAACGATAAGAGAATTAAATTGTCAAGGGTTATTAAGAAAAAAATACCAGTGCATACTAAAGGGCTTCTGAGAAGCTGTTTACATGAGCTGAAAGATGTAATTTCCATATGACCATGACTGTCATTTTGTGCGAAGTACAGATGCTTTCAGAAGTGTCACTACTTAGCTTACTTTGAAAAAGAAACCAATCTAACCCTAAACCCAACCTAACAAAACCCCCTCAAGCAATTAGGCAATATTTGAGATAATTGAAAAGCAAACGTTACAGGCTACCTCACAAAGCCAGCTACTAGATTTATTTACATTAGTTTAAAATTTCACTGAGGCTTTGCACTCCACTCCTTTCACATTGTAACTTCAGAACTGAAAGAGGTCTTTGTTAGAGAAAGAATAAATACTTCTCACGTTAGGTGCTCTGACAATAGAAAAAATAGTGCAACTGCTTGCTACATTATATACCCTTTCAGCATATCTATCAAAATAGTCAGACTTGAGGTTTATTACCTTCTCATTTAAAAAAATACAGCTTTCAGCTTGCTTGTTTGCTTTTCATTAGGAAATTATGGACATCTTTAGATACATTTAAGATAAACCCCCAGCAGCCCAGAGCTAGTCTTGCAAGCTGATCCACTGAAGAAGTGTAGATGCGTTATCAATCCAGTTGATTCCAGAGGGAGGCAAAGGTCCCTCTGGATGGAGCAGGTTGCAGGCTCAGGAACTTTGATCATCCTTATGCAGGCAGTAACTGAGAAGAGTTTTAGGTGTAGATCTGTAAACAGTTCAATGTTATTTTCTCACTAGCGGGACTGAACTCCAGGAAATACGACAATACCTAAATGGACCGCAGATCAGGAAGCTCCAAAAACAATACTAGAACAACCAGGGACATGAGGGAGGCTGTTCAGCACTCTGCTCTGGCCAAGAAATGCACTTCCTTTTGGTCACAATGAGATTAAGAAATGCTCAGTCTGGCTACAGCAGCTTGGCTGTGCATTTGAGAATTACAGGTATGTCTAGATTTGAATTGTTTAGTACATTGTGGTTGTTTTTCTTTACTGAATAGGCTAGTGTTTAATGGCCTTGACCCTAAAATTACTCATGTGAAGATTCTGTATTCTTCCTACTGCCCACTTTCCTTACTTGAACTGCATTATCACTGATTCTGATTTGCTAAAAATAGCAAAGGACTTTGGGTTGAGAAAAGCTCTGTACATGCTAATGACAGAACAGTGCAGTATATTTATAGAATCTGAATTTCTAAAAGGTAGATTTGGTTTGTATAGATCCTGACAGTACAGTTACCCAGCTTCATGGCCACATTAACTATACATCCAGAGAAGAGCATAGGGTGACTTCATTTTCTCTGTTGAGTTGGAAAACAAGGTAGAAGACAAAAGGGTCACATGAGGAAGCACAAAAAGTTAGCATCAGATTAACAGCAGTAGGAGAATTTAAGGCCTCAAAGATGCTTTGACTTCTTTAGGATGTTCCCAGATCAGGGGCAAAGGGCTAACTGCATGTTAAACCATCCCTACCTTTACCTTATGGTGCCTGATCAATGTGCCAACAACAACATATATCTCTGGTTCTTCTTGTGCAAATGGAATAAATGCATTCGTTTCCCTGAGGATTAGTAAGCTGTAAAATGAGTAGGTACATGCTGCACCTGATGGTTAGTTCACTTAAACTTAGCTCAGGCTGTGAGTCCAGGGGTCAGAGGGACAGAGCAGGAGTTAATGAAGTGCTCATCTCTGCCTGTCAGAACCCTGATGTCTGACATTACCACCAGGGACCTGATCACCATTTTCCTCTCTGTGCATTAAACAGATGAAATCTAATTCTCCAGAGCTCTGAATGCTCCAAAAGAACAGAAGCATTTTGATCTGGGACTCTGATTTCTGGTCTAATTATCTCAACAATAGAAATAATCCTTAAAAAGAGTAATTTTCCAGATTCTGCCTGTGATTAGCTACAGGAAACCCAGTAAAACTGCATCAAAGGACAGAGCTACATGAAATTAATAACTCTCAACAGCCTGCAGAGAAATGGGAAGAGGATATTAACAATTATTTGAGAATAGCAAAATGAAAGCCTCTAGTAGTAGACAAAATACGTAACAGCCTTCAGACTTGGGGCTCCTGGGTTTTGTTTGGTCACATACACAAAGGCATATTTTCCCTTAATCTTCAAATGGATGTATAGGATAAGGATTTTGGAGAGGGGGAATCTCATTACTTCTGAGGCACCCACCACCTCACTTGCACACTCAAATGGTCAAATAAACCATTTGTAGCAGACAAATCTCTCTATTATCATTGGTGCATCACTTTCAAAATCTGTTTTTCAGTGTTGCAGATGTACTGGCACAGAAATACATCCCCCTGCCTCATTTTTATTTTGGAGGATGTCAATGCTGTGGACAAGTACAGCTTCCCAGCCTGACACACACTATAACAGCAGTAGCTGTGTGGGTTTCCTCACTCAGTTCTCCTACTTAATGTGCCTCTGTACCCACCTTTATAGTTGTGCAGCCTTTAGACTCGGCTATGGTGGCTGTAGAGCTGCTGAGTTGAGCTTCTGCTGCTTAGAGCCAAAAAAAAAATAAACCTTTAGAGAAAGGCTGATAATTTTATCTGGTTGATAATTAGTTGCCATGGCTAGAAGAGACTTGCCCAGGCCATCCAGTTTGTCCCCCTATTTCCCATGGCTCATTAATAACTTTGCAAAGCACATACACTATTTATTCTGTTTGTATAAGGAAGATCACAACAGAACTAGAGGTCTAACACTGCACATAGAAAGTGTTTTTCTTTTGTCTGCCACTGAACAAACTCCAATTAAGATCTTGTAACTGTTATCTGTGCTAGACACATTTAAAACACAGATATTCCACAAACAGAATCCTGCTCTCAGGCTGATACACGAAGGGCTCAGCAAAGCATGAAGCCCTCTTCTGCATTTACTGAAGAGCTACAGTGAATAGCTCTGGAGAAAGCAGTTGGGTGCTCCCACCACCTCTCAGTGAGTGACAGCAGCTGTCCAACTGCCTGGCTCCAAGGAAAGGAGAAGCTGCAGTGCTCTAAGTCAAGCTGTGCTGACAGGTCAGGGTATAACATATATCCACCAACAAAAATGGGAACGCATTTCACAGGACTATACCTATGACACATCCACCAATCATCTACTTTTCTGTTCCCCTCTGTGGCTTCTCTGAATTTAATGATGGAAGAGTCCTCATTTTTAGTGGTTTAATTCAAACCTTCCCTAGCCTCCCAGAAGATGGAAATGGTTGTAGTGGATGGTGTCAGAACACCATGTCCAAAAATACGATGTGCTTGCTATAAACATCAAAGTAGATCTGAATTTGAACCAGCCCTGCCCAGTTCAATCTAGAGATCTAAAGGTAGTAGTATCCCTGTCCCTGCATCCAAAAACTGTTTTCCCAAGAGATAAGCTGCACAATTAATGTGCAGTTTAACTATGAGACAGAAAATGCTTGCACTTGCTGTCTGTACCCAGTTTGTTATGCTACCCTGTCAAACATATTACTTTAATTAAAGTTTTGTCTGGCCCTTCTTGACAATTTGCCCTCTAACAATGAAAATATATATGACAATGATCTGGATGTGGGAGGCAGAATTCATTGTTTTCCAACATTACTATGTCATTTCCAAATGAAAGTAGGGCACTTTCTTTTGGAAAAGCAACACAAAAGCATCACTCGGTTTCATGAGCAGAGGGGTGTCTCTTTGCTGTTCCCACTCTTACACTTCATGGGTGAAGAATTTAATCCAGCAGCCCAGGAGATGCAACACAGTTAATTGCACTAATATTATTATAGGAAACTTAAACAAAGCACTGTTCTGGAAAATTCATTAGGCAGAAGAATAATCTCATTTGGCAAGTACCTAAGTGTTAAACCGGCTTAAATCAAGGTGGAAATGTTTTCCTCTTAATGCAAAAACAGTGCTTGCAACGTCTGGCCTAATTACAGAAGCACTGAAGAAAAATCCCTAAGTGATACAATTATGAAGGTAATAGAATATTAGAACATGGCTGAGGACAGTACATTAAGCTGTATTTCCGTGAGTCCTACATGTTCATATCACAGATACTGTCCTACTCAATTCTGCATTGCAAACTTCTCTTGGCAATAACAAACAGGAGTGTAAGAATGCAAAAAGTACACAGTTCATGAAGCTCCCCTGGTTTTTATTGTCCTCTGCCTATGAAGGAACAAATAGCTACGTTAGGACAGTGAAAAATCATCATTTTTGTATCATTCTTAAGACAGCAGCTATTCTGTTAGCCAGAATATGCTTTCTGCCCCACTGTTCTTCCAGAACTGGGCTTCTCAAACCTTTTCCCAGCCCAGATCTTACCTGTCCTCAACTACAAAATCCTGCCTCCAAATAAGGAAATAACTACATACACAGAAGCTCAGTTCCTCAAGTGAGCTGTCACTGTTTTTCTCATCCTCAAAATAACTTAGTTTATTTTATCTCTGTTACTCCCTAGCTCTGTTTGCATCTTTCCAGCTTTAAAGGTCAGTTCATAGGGTGGAAAAACAATATGCATAGTGATGAGTGGTTATAACACCGATTTGTGGCATGCTGCTTTGATTCAAGTAACTTGCCACCAGCCCTTCAGGGAAATGGGTTTAAAGAGGAAAGAAGAAAATCCAACCCTCTCTCCACATTCAACAGCTCTTAGTCCAGCCTCAAGCTCTGTGGCAGGCAAGTGTCAAAACCAGTCTCCCGAGCCTGTACTCTCCTGTACAGAAACAGCTTTCTGTAATTTCTAGGTAGTAGCTGTATATGACAGATAACCTGTATATGCAGACATAGATGAAGAATTTGTCTGCTACTCTCAAAGTGCGGATGTTTTATGTATTTGTGTTTACTTTTTCTAAGAGGGAAGAGGCAGATCTTCTAACGGAGGTGATTATTTTTTTCTTTCCTCAGGATTTTATAATCTCTGACACAAGGAAGGCTACAACTTGTTTTGAAAAGATACAGCTCTTGAAAAGGAACTGCTTGTGAGAACAATACAGTGAAAATGTTGTCCCCCAACAGAACAAATCCAAGCGGTAACTGGAGTTGTAACATAAAGCAGGCTATGTAAAAATCACTTGCAGAATCCTCATCAGTACAGAGTGACAACTTAATACTGAAACATAAGTACTTGCATATCTGTCACTTACTACTTTTTCTGTGCTGTTTCAATCCCAGGACATACCTGACTCTTCTGCTCACTCCCTTGTGAGCACAGAAGTGTCAAATCTTTCTTTCAATTCTATTTTTCTTGTAGATATCTTCCACTATTAAACAGGCTTTGCAGTTTCCCCACATTCTTTTGATACACCAATAAGCTTATGAAAATACATGGCTGGTGTAAGAAATCCGGATTACAGTGAAGTGATCTGAAAAGCATGGTATTTGGCCTCTGTTTCCTGGGAGAGAGAGGTCTATGAACGACTGCAATCCAGTACCTCCAAACAGAAACGGGAGCTTGTACTGCTGCTCTGTTTAACACTTCCTCCCATGGGGGGCAGCAGACCTGCAGACCAGCCACACCTTGCAGTAGCTGTGTCTCCTCCTGCAAACAGCAGACAGGTTTAGCATCAATTCATAAATTACCAGATCCGGCAACTGACAGTGGAAGGCAAGTGTTAGATAGCATGCATCTGCCTGTCACAGCTTTCAGATTCATGAATTTGAATACTGCCTAGCAGTGTATGCACATGCCGAATGCTCACACACAATGAACAGGCGATTCCTCAGAACTGTGCCAATGCCAGCCATTTAGTCCACCTGGAAAACCAAAATGTCCAGCAAACATGACATAGAACAATTTCATACAGCATTATACCACAGTAAAAACTGCACAAAAGAGCTGACAAAACGCAGCAGAACTGCTGGAAAAATCTAAATAGTAGAAAATAAGCACTTGCCTCTATAAATGTCATTTTATATATACATAGGCCTCTCTTTCATTACATTTCTATAAAAAACTGATATTGGCTCTGTTCTCAGTTAAAGCCCTCCCCTCCATACAACTTGCAATTGCATTGAAACTTTCTGCCATCAAGATTCAAGATGATTAATTTGCATTTTATTTCCACCACTGCAGCTGCACTTAACCAATAATGTCCCTACCTATATGTATTTATATAGATATACATGTATATATACACACATACGCATGACAAATACTGTTGTAGTTATCCTCTCTTCCAGTGTTTAGAATAACAGTCATCTTAAAACGTGAAGGCATACACAACTCCCACAACCACAATATTTCCAATTGTTGCTATTATCGCAATCCATAACAATATGGCATCATTTGAAGAACGGGATGTTTCTTCTGGTGGATTCTGCATGGAAGAAGCGGCATGGACGTTGGCGGATGAGTTAAACAAGGAGTACTCTGTACTAAAGTCCTCGTTGGGTGAGTCCATAAAGGCTCCTCCCATAACAGGAAGCTGTGAAGAAAGATATGGCAAAATTAGATTGAAGGCTAATACCTGTATTTGCATTGTCTCAAAGTCATTACAAAAGGCTAGCCACTAGCAAACCTGTAAAATTACTGAGATTTCATGGTACTTGGTGCTAGCCTGTTAGAAATACCACACTTTACAGTATTTTTTCCATTTCTGTTAGAATCAATATTATTGCAGAAAACCTATGTATATGTGGAATGTACATAAGAGCATGAAGTCAGCCTAAATAGTGGTGATCATTTAGAAAGAAGTGGGATTGTTTTTTTAGCATTATTAATTTTAATTTTTCTCAATAGGGATTTCTTCTACAGTTGAAACCCTCTGGGTCTGTAACAAAATGAAAATCCTTCCTGCTCATTATACTAGTAGTAATACAATTATAACCTCAACAATCGTGTTGAAATCACCATGACCTATGAGTAACCGGGGAACCAGCCTTGACTTCATTTAGCCACATCACAGAAGACTGCTATACCATCAACCCTAAATTACCATGTCCAATACTCACTGGGCTGAAAAATCAATCTCTCTTAACACCCTGTCCTTCAACTACTGCACTACATTTTTACTCTCCCAGTAACCTTTCCCTTTGGTACCAAACTATACCGCTCCCAGCTGTGTGCAGCTGTGCCAGGGAAGCTGCTAAACAGAGCAGGATTCGAGGATAAATAACTTCTCCTCTCCACAGTGGTGGCTGGAATCTATAAATTAGACTAAGGAATTTTAAAAGCTTGAGAATAAAGTAACTATTTTTGCTTGCTATCTATAACTTATGACAGAGCTATGAAAGACACTCTCTTTCAAAGCTGACTGCTGAAGAAGTTTGAGCTGTACTAGAAAATATCATGTCACATTCAAAATTAAACAGTGATGAAAGACTACAATGTGTATGTGATACTACTTAATCCACATTAAATAAAATTATCAGTGAAATCAAATATGATTCGACAAAAGCAGTTTGCAAAAACCAAACAGGATATTTCAGCAGTAAAATTTGATATAGTCTCCCAGCATCCAAAATTTTTACTGCCAGATTCAACACAGAATATGCTTTAAAGAGAGCAAATGCTTCCATTTCAGAATCAGCCTAGCTTGATGTTTTAAAATCAATTCCACCAGCCTTTTTTATGTCTTGTAATTTGACAAGGAGTACACTGCACAGTTTAATCAGGATTTCTTTTTATGTAGAGATTGCCATAAAGGGCAATTCTGACTTAAACACAAAGTGTATTTACACAGTGTTGCTGTCATTAACAGCTCAGTACACACTAGTTAAAGATCTTTGCAGCAAATGAGAGGCACACATTTACCAAACTGGCAGCAAAATATTCAAAGTGAGGTTGCTTGGATACTTAGCAAAACATGTTAAGGGTATCAGCATTTAGGACTGCCAATTCTGCAAAATCTTTCAACTGGAGCAAATATCCAAAATAGAGAGGTACACATGTAAGTGCATGTGCCCAAGACAGTGAGAGGTTGTGTGTACTGTTGTGAGTAATATCAGGTTTTTGGGCCACATATTCTGCACTCTCAGAGAGTTATTTGAAGTGACAAGCTGCCACCCTGTTAGACCTGATGCTGTCACAGAGGCAAGGAACATTTGTGTAGTAGCACAGCTACACACCAAAGTGCAAATGATGTCACATCTGAATCTCCTCATACCATTTAAGGCTCAAACAAGCTGTTTGCACCATCTGAGGGGAACACATGGTGAAACAGCTCATCTGAATCTCCAGAAGGGTTGCTGTGACCTGATATAAAGTGCTGACACTCAGCACCTGGCATGGGTTCTTTATGTAAAACTGATTTCCAGCTCTTCTGTTTGTAGGTCAGTAGCACTTCTCCTCAGATCTGGAAATAAACCTTACTGCCAACTTCTCATTTACAGAAATCATCTCTTAGTAAATGCGTATTTCCCACTTACTGCTAAAATAGCCTCACGTAAGAGAGCAGGAATAGTCATATAGTGTAAAATAGAAAGCCCATCCCCCTGTGTATTGGCTCCAGCAGGGGCCGTGAACAGATGCTTAGGAAAGAAGAGCTCACCAGGAGAAGCATGTCTGATACCACACCTTAGCAACTCACAGCCTCTGACTGTTTTCACTTCAGGAAATTCATAAGCCAGATGCTACTGCTACAGATTTAATAACTCTCAAAGTATTTTGCTACCTTGAACTTCTCCAGCATCTACCTGAGTTCATCTAAAGCTGAGCATCCTTCACAGTCTGGCCCCTTACTGCTATTTAACAGTCAGGGTTGCCCAGTGATTAGAGTCACATTAATCATCCTTGGGAGATAAGATCACCTCTCCACTGGAGAAAACAAAGCACAGATTATTAATATCAACTGGCAATCTATCTTTTAGGTAGATTAACTTCTGTAAAATGAACCTAATCATCAGTCTTGATGTCTCTGTTCTCCAAAAAGGTACAGTATCTTCCCTCCGCAGTCTTATTTGAGATATTACATTAAAGACTGTGAGACATCCAGACCCAACACTAGTGAGAGTTGTGAAGCACCTGTGATAAACAGTTGACTGAAGACAGCCTACCATGCTTTCTGTGCTTGGTCTATTTCTTCATGCCTCTGCAAAACAAATATATACCAATTTACATCAGCCAAAAACTTCACCAATGTCACTGCCATTACAGTGACTTGCAGTCAGCTTTAGCCTCAGAGGACTTTTCTAGTTCTGTCAAAGCTGTGCAGAGCCTGTGCCACCCTCCCCAAGAGCACTGGATGAAAATGCCAGGGCTAACTGGGAAACACCATGGTGAGGGACATAGCAGGAGCAGATGGTGAGGGGGGATGTTGTAGCACTGTTTGGAAATTAAACTCTTTTCCCAGTGGCTATATAGATACTGTTAAGTAGCACTAATAGTACATTGCTTGCTAAATGGCTTCTGGGACTGGCGATGAAAGAATTCAAAAAATTAAATAGCAACAGGAAGAAAACCAAACAGCAAAATGTCAAGTGGTAATGAGAACACCCACTGCGCTGAATACCCCCTACTGACATCCAAGAGGATGCATTTAGGGTCATGAGGGAGAAAACAAAGCTCTTGAACAGTTGAGTGACATAATTTCCAGTTAGCAGAAAAATCCTATTTTATAATCAGAACGATTCACATGAAGGAAAAACAACATGTCAGATACCAGTCACTGGTACTCTAAAACTGATACTTGTCTTTAGCTGGATCACACAAAATCCATCACTTAGCAATAATATTGTGCTGTTTCTTTGAGAATCAGGTTTCCATCATTTTTTCTTAGTCAGCTAGAGAAGCATAAAACTCAGTAACTCTACCTTACTGGAAACCCAAGCATGGCACAGAGATTTGGAAGCACAGATGAATCTTCTAGTAGCCAATTTTAAGAAATCAGGAAAACTCAGCAGCAGCTTGAACAACTGTGCTGCATCTTGGCCCTGTCCTCACCATACACCACTTTGGGAATGGGATGCTGAGAGGTGAAATGTCACCCCAGCTCAGATGTGCTGTAAAATCCCCGCTGTTACTTCAGAATATTTCATTATTTTAGTGTTTCTTTTGGCTTGTATTTTAGACAGCATAATTTTACATGCTGATATGCTCTGAATACATAAAGTAGAATTATTATTTCCTTCTGCTCTGGCAGCATGTGGTCACTGCAGTGCATATTTGGGCCTGAAAACCTTCTAGTAGCAAACACAAATCAATCTAACAGAGTTGCCAAAGATGGCAACAACATACAGGCTTGCAAAAGCTTCACAAACACATTTTAATTCTTAAGCTCTTTTCAAATATATGTTTTGCACTAAAGAGATACCCCAATTGACCAATATTCTCCCGATGCTAATTCTCTTCTGTCCTACAGAAACATGCGTGTGTGTATATATATATATATATTTTTTTTTTCATCATGTAAAGCATGCACTATTATGCAAATGAAGATGTCCTGGCTACTGTTTATTTACCAGTTGTATCTAGAGAACCAAGCTCTTCTGTCCACCATCTGCCAGAATACCACCCTACTACTTAGAATACAAAGACTGGTTACACAGTGACAATCAGGACAGTTAGCCCACCTACGCTGCAAGCAGATTAGTTTAAACACATTAACACCCTCTACAACCAAAATTAAAGGGCACCTAAGGCAATCCTATTTAATTTCATTAAATAGGTCTCATTCTGAAGAGGGACGATCAGCACAAATGCTTTATGTAGTTTTAACTTCAAATTCTCATTTTAATTAATTCAGATCCCTGCTTCACCCTGAAATCACAGTCTCAGGTTGAAAAGCTTAGGAAGAAGAGCTGCTTATTTTCAAAATACAGTTGTCAAAGTGCTCATCCCAGCAGCGGCAATGGAAAATTTTAACTCTAACCTAGAAGCATCAAGATTTCACCATTTTTAATCTTGCTAAATCCCCTCACTTCTATCAATTCTATCAATCTCTGCTTTTCTTCCAATTCATGGTACTCCTAGGACCTGTGTATTAATCCTCCGCTTCCTTCCTAATTCATGCTAGGTAAGATATGATATCTATGTCCTTTTAGAAGAGATCTTTGTTCAGAGTTGCTCCTTCACAGTATCTCAGATGCCAGAGGTTCAAGTTTCAGCCTTGCTGTTGAACCACACTAAGAGTTTCCTTGACCAACATGTGCCTAAATATTCACGAAGTAACATCTAAACATGCTTTCATGACATTCCAAGATGCTGCAGCAGACACTTCAATTCTGTGTTTGCTCTTGGCTGTAGAAACCTGTTTCCCTTACCTGAGGTGTTCCCATGAGGAACCAAGCTCAGCTAGATCTTTGACCCTATGCACAGCTATCTCTCAAGTGTCCTATATGAGCATATGGCTTGTGCAGACTAAAGCACCTCTTTGAGGAGTTCTGCTGAATCAGCTGCAAGAAACAGTGTAAGTAACAGCCATGAAGGTGTTTCCACCCTGATTTTTCTTCCTCTCATATTTCTGCATAGATAGCATCCAGATACTCTAATGATAAACACGCTATGATTCCATTCCCACAATTTACATCCGCTCAGTACCTCCTTGAAATAGCTCTTATTATTTTAAAGAATCCTACTGCTTTAAAACTGCTGTTGGATTTCATCTCCCAAGTGCGGAAGCCTGGTAACAAACAAAAGCCTTTTTATTGCTGACAAGTCTCAACTGGAAACAGAGGAGGAGTTTCTCATCCTAATACCAGCCTGAAGAATTCCTCCTCTTTTTACAGCCAATGCCAGCTATGCTGCACCAAGGAAAACAGCAAGCTTTATGAGTGTTGAACAGAAATGCAAACAACCTGTTTAAAGAAGAAGCATCTCTAAGTTACATATAATTTAAATTCTGAACCTGTATACTGTAAATTGGAGGGGGTGGTGAATATCACAAAAGCATCCGTGGATGTGCTGGAAACAACCATTCAAGCAGCAGCACTAGCTGACCTTCCAAATAAGTGGTACAGCTAAGGCTAGCTGCTTATTGTGGACACCACTCTGGGGAAGCAGAAGATGCTTGGGTCTCATTTACATGTAATTATAACTTTTGTGCTTCGAGGAGCACATGCACAGAGAATTAAAAACACAAACAGAGGGAACCAGGAAGGCGAATATTTATCAATATGGAAAAACACAGTAGGAGGCTATAAAACTAACCATCAGTGTTATCATGAGTAGAAGCTATTAAAATCTGTTTACAATTTCCAAAACTGGCAAAACAGAGAACCTCTTCACACCCAGTGTAGTAATACTGGGAAACTCAGAGAGAACAGGAATTCCTTTAGAAATAGGAGCAACCCGCAGAACTCTATCAGTTTAATACTCAACATGATACTGGAAGAGCTTCAAACACCAAGCTTCTGAGTTTAAACTGTTTAATCATATGTGAAAAGAAAGAGGTGTTGATTATTCCACATATTGGAGGGTTTCTGGCACAACCTTCTGATATTTTTGGCATTGGTAACTTCAAAGCTGGACTACTGGATTTAACTGCAGTTACATGGTCTCCTATTTTGATCCAGGCTGGCAATTCCTTTCGAGTGTCAAGGTCCCCTACTACAAGACAGGATAAAGAGGAAAAGAAGAGTCACACATGCTGGTTGTAATGACACTTTATATCTGCAAGATGAAAAGGCATTCCCATTGTAAACACAGAAGTCAATGATGAGATTCAAGTGGAAAACCAGAGCAGAGCTCAAGAGAGGGTGTGTAGGAAAAATTTTTCTCGAAGTGAAAAAGGGCTGCACAAGCCCTTCTTTAACCACGACCTTTGAAGCCTTTTTATCTCTGACAAAATGTCAGTGCCTCATTATCAATTTACTGTGGTGGCCAAGGTAACTTGGTAGGAGAGAAAGGGGTGGACCTCCATATTCTTTTGATTTTCCCTCTGCTCCTTCTCCCTTAGCCTGATAAGACGCTTAGGCTATTCCCAGGGAATGAAGGATGGGAACTGGCAGCTATTCACAGTAAAGAAAGCAATGACACAATTTCAAAACTATTTCCAGATGAAAAATTGTTTAAATCATCAGATCTCAGACATGGGCAAAAGCAGTGATTTTGTAAATCACCGTAACTTTTAGTATTCAGCAACCAGGATGCTTCTCACAAGCACTGTAAGAAGTTCAAGGGGCAGGTGTTAGGAGCTAGACCTAGAAGGATGTGACATTTTGGAAACATCTTATTACTCTAGAGAAAAATACTCACATACAAATTCCCCTCTGTTGTATAAGCTGACCACTCTTAAAACCAAAACCCTGCTAGCGCCAATCCCTGCTAGACATCCCATGAAAAATTAATTGGATGAGGTTTACCAAACCACACTAACAGGCATAATACAGCTTAGCTCTATTTCATCAGACAAATTATTTACTACTCCATGAAGACTCAAAAGCTTTCGAACTATATATCTCATTTATTTCACACAGTGATGGTTGTACTGCAAAGACAAGTTGGGATACATTTGCCTACTCAGGGAAGCAATTGCTACCACTGCAGCTGTGCTGTATCTAATGATATGATAAAAATGCCTCATTTTCAGCACTTTTGAGATAGCCATCTGGAATCTATCTTCAAACATTGTAAGACAAGAGCCAGGTCAGTCGTCCCCCCCCAGCCCCCATCATAATACAAACCCACTGGGGAAAAAATTATTCTACAATGACT
Source organism: Forpus xanthops (assembly GCA_032466535.1). Lineage (NCBI taxonomy): Eukaryota > Metazoa > Chordata > Aves > Psittaciformes > Psittacidae > Forpus > Forpus xanthops. Next base: position 42,739 of record JASSUY010034386.1, read on the forward strand.
TCCAGAGACTAATTCCCCCATGGAAAATACTTGCAGACATCCAATAGGAAGCCTCAAAACTGAAATGAAACCAATTCAATATTTAGGGTTGGAAAGGACCTTAAGATCATCTAGTTCCAACTCCCCTGCCATGGGCAGGGACACCTCACACTAAACCATGCCACCCAAGGCTCTCTCCAACCTGGCCTTGAAAATCACCAGGGATGGAGCATTCACAATTGCCTTGGGCAACCCATTCCAGTGCCTCACCACCCTTACAGCAAAGAACTTTTCCCTCATACTCAATCTAAACTTCCCCTGCTTAAGCTTGAACCTATTACCCCTTGTCCTATCACTACAGTCCCTAATGATGTGTCCCTCTCCAGCATCCTTATGTGCTTCAGCTCCCTTATCATCCTTGTGGCCCTTTTCTGGACTTGTTCCAACAGTTCCATGTCCTTTTTTATGTTGGAGGCACCAGAACTGTACACAATACTCCAAGTGAGTTCTCACGAGAGCAGAGTAGAGGGGCAGCATCACCTCCTTCGACCTGCCAGTCAGAATATTTGAGGTAAATCTCTCATGTCTTACTTATGTCTGTTTCTGTAAATCTTTCGGCTTGCTTACTTGGAACCTAGCTCAAAAGAAACAACAAGCCTGAGAGTCAACAAAAAAAAAAGACATTCCAGTTGAGATGGACAAAACCAGGAGAGAAAGATGACAGGGTAGTCCCTTTAATGTCCGGAGACCAGCATGAAGGTCAGGTAGAGCATACAGAGCAGCTTCTAGGAAGAAAGGAGGACTGCAAAATGTTATCTCTCCTGCATATCCTTTACTTGATAGAATACCAACATCTGGTACCTTGCCATATGTCTTCATACCATCAGGAGTATCAGGACCAATATACATGTCGACTAACCTATAGACTGTACATCCCCCTCAGCTTATTCTGTAATGTTTCAGTAGTGGTTTATAACTGAAGAAAACACAGTGTTTGCTTAAAAATTGATTCTATTCTCTTGCATTTTGTCTCAAGAATGAACTAATCACACAATGCGTAAGAAAAAAAATTAGAAAGTAAGAAATGTTTACAATATCCTAATTCCTGGTATTTGAAAAGCAGTATTCATCATGCTAAGAAAAGTGTTTTCCAGAATAACTATTTGTTGAGTATCATTAAGAGACTAAAAGCTCAATCATGTGTAAATCTTGAGGGCTTAAGAACTCAGTGCCACCAGACAACTATTTCACAACTATTTCAGCTGCATGCTAGGATTTACTGTTCCCTCAGCAGAGCCCAAGGAAGAGAAGGAACATGTGTTTCTCATCCACTTTGGTGCAAATTCAGCAGGCATAATGTGAACACATTTCACAAATGGCTTAAAATAAGCCTCAATCATTTTGCTTTGAAGTACATGAGGAGCCCCTACACAGGACATTTCACTGCCTCTTCATAGGAGACAACGGAAACCTTCATCAATGCGTGAGAATGGCCATCATAAGAGCCAAATATTCCATATGTTCTCACAAACCCAGATTCTCACAACCCAGGTTTTGCTCCAGTTCTGAGACCATCAGGGGATGATTAAGTGTGGCTGAACTAGACAGCAGCTGATGGCATCTTTTATCATGCCAAATACAAACAGAACAGCCAAGCCATCTGTGTTTGTGTGCTTATGTGTAAGATTGTTCAAACAGTTCAGAGCACATTACAGAAAAATATAATAATTTTTACATTGATTCTTTCTCTCTAGATAACGTGTCTCCCTCTGTGTAGGCAAAACAGCACCCCTTAATGGCTATATATAGAGAACTGGAACAAACCAATGTATAATTTATTATACTTTTATTTGTAATCCGATATTTGTGCTTTGAACTTTTGCAGTTGGTGGGGCTGCAAAGGATAACTAGACATGAATATGTAACAGCTTTCCTCAGAAATTATTTTTTTCCTACCCAAAAGTGATTTCTGTAAAAGCTTTTTCAGTTATTCTTGTGTTATGCAAGGCTGAGCAGGGGGCAAAGAAAATAAAGTAAAAATATAATATATTTGCACTTTCCTCCCATTTGTTCACTGGAATCTTAATTATGGAATCACTGCTGGCCTAAAGAACTGGAACAGTTCAGAGAAAAGGAGATATTTGGTGGCCTCCCACAGCTTATAGAAGATGCAACTTTGCACTCTGTTGGTGTCTTAAGATTTTGAGGTGTTTGGAGCAATATTTTGAAAGTACGTAAACAGGAAAGAACTGTTACTGTGCCTGAGCATGACCGCTGTCCCTGAGCCTGACAAAATTCAGGCACAGAAGAAATCACCACCACCAGAACAGCGCAGGAGTTTAAAAGTCCTTCACATAAAGAGGGTTGAAAAGTAATCAGAAAGTGGGCCGGCTCCAAGGTCAGGCAGGTTTTCCCTACAGCCTCCCAACCAAGGTAAACACCCAGAGTCTTTTGCAAACTTGAAGTTCAGAGCCCTCTGAACTTTAGATGGCCAACTCAAAACAACAGAAGAGGTAAGGGATACCTTGGTTCTTTTAGAGACAAGGTTCAGACTGAAGCCAGACAAGTACACTTGTATACTCCAAGACCAATACTCAATTGCACATGTACATACATGACTACACACATAATTTTGTGGTAATATCTTGCACCTACAGATGCATGTTTAAAATAGCCTATCTAGACAAAAACAGTCTGAGAATACACTTCAACTATTGGAATACAAAAAGTAAGCTAAAATATTATATAAGTGAACTCCACCAAAACTCAAACCTCTGTTTTGTTAAGCCCTTAGTACAAGTAGCACAAAACCACTTGCAAAAAACACCTGACAGAAGAGTAATGCTCTTGGCTACAGGAGGTCTTACCATGTGCATAGCAGTGCAGTTCCCAGCACAGCTGAAGAGCTGGCTGGGTTCTTCAGTCTAAAGCTAACATACTTAGATAATGAACTCACTGATGTAGGGTTATAATACATAAAATCTCACTGTGGGTGAAAGTATGACCCAACTGAAGCCAACATAATATCATCATCTCATTTTTTTCATGACATCAATGAGTATAAGGTGAAAAGATTAAATAATGAATGAATGAGATAAAAACTGGTGAGGTCACAAAGATACTCACCAAGAAGCCACTGGCTCTGATAAAGGCACAGCTCAGTTAAAAACAGGTTTGGGATATCCTTTTACCTTTTAGCGCAGCCTTTGAACTCAGAGACTGACTAATAAGGGAGACCTCTTAAAAAGGTAACAGACAAAGGAAATTTGACTGCAATTAGTCCTAAAACATTCTGGAAGTTGTTGCTTCCTGGGGAGAGAGGGGGCTCTCCCTTACCCCAGCAGCCTGACAGCTACCTACCCACAGAAGGACTAATCCCAGCCATGACGAAGCCTTCTTCAGAGTTGCAGCCCAAGCCTTTTTCAAGCTGAGCATCACTTGTCAAAAATCCAACACAGAAGTATTAACAAGCAGCATGGGAGTAACAACAGTGCAAATACCTAGTACTGGTAAAAATGCAAGCATTTCCCTCATCTTTAATCACTTATATTTTGAAATGCCGGATTGAAAACCCTTATTTCAAAAAAAAATAAATCTCCAAGAGTCTTACACATCCCACACCACCATTCTTTGTCTTGCATGAATAAATATGTAACATAATGAGATACTGAGAAATTTTTCTCAGGAAGAAAAGTCACAAAGAAAACTGATTGCAACGGATGTCCCAAGAAACAATTAAAGCCATCAGCAAAACAAAACACAGAGAGTTTCACTTCAACTGATTTACATCCTCAGAAGCAGTTTCCTTAAAAACATTCTTGAACTCACCAACCAGTCAAAGGAAGCAAATTTAGAAACGTAAACTGGGCATCAAGGTCTCCCTTGGGAAGCCACCTATTGCTCTCCACTGGCAATATGTGAGAATGCAAGTGCTTCACCTTGAGAGAGTGCATATACTGCTTATTCACAAGTTTATGCAAGAAACTTTGTATTTAAGGCTTCATACTTGCAGTAAAAAGTGCTAGACATATCTAAAATTATCTACACATACCTATCTTAAATGTAACTAAATCAATAAAATAGTAAGGAATAACAGAGAAGGAGGAAAGAAATTTTCAAAGGAAATTAACATTTTTTTTAAAGCAACTCTGCATTCTGTCACTTTGAAAGTGTTCTGCAAATCATGAGTCCTTTTGTAATATGAATGATTGTACACAGAAAGCATAGTCAAAGAGCTGAAATTAACATCAGGCAACAAAGAGACAACTGTAACAAACAGATGGCCATGATCACCCAAGTTAAAATGAGATCAAGTTAGAAAGTTTAAAACATTCCAAATAAAACAATGTTTCCTACATAGTTGTTGACAGGCCTGAACTCAAGACACCCCTTTATGTAAAGATTCTCCAAGACCTAAGTAGTATCTTCATACTCTATAAAAACATAGATGCTGATCTGAATGCTTTCCTCCTAGCACATACAAAACCTGATGCAGTTTTCCCTTGAAATAAATTGGAAACCAAGCCATAATCACTCTCTGACTAGGGAGACTACAGAATCAATCTCTGCATTACGTTCTTAAGGGAGAAAGTAATTCCTTTCATCTATAGCTTACCATTACATGAATTTCATCTAAATTGAGGAAAAACATTATTTATTTATTGGCAAGTACATAGAATTAATCGCAGAATAAGATCACATTTAATCCACCCTGTAGCTCAACAGCTTTGAGGATATATAGCTGGTAAAATACAGTAGATAGTTACAAGACAGCTGCCCATCTTAGGGATTCCCACATGAAAGTAAGCTCCAGCTCAGTTCAGGAATAAGTGACCTAGGGAAGTGAGAAATTATGAAATAATATGAAAATCCTTGGGTAGGAAATGTGCAAATCTTTCTTAAACCTTGTATTTCCACATTGCTGGTATGAATACAAGTCACAGAATCATAAAATCATAGAATAGTTAGGGTTGGAAAGGACCTTAAGATCATCTAGTTCCAACCCCCCTGCTCTGGGCAGG
>JASSUY010034387.1:4013-18542 GCA_032466535.1 Forpus xanthops
TGAGTGCGTGCGGCTGCGTGTGCACCGCGTGTGTGTGTGTGTGTGTGTGTGTGTGTGCGCACACGGCGTTATCTGCGCGCGTAGGGCTTCTGCACGGGGCGGCCGTGTGTGCGGGGGGTGTGTGTGTGTGCGCAAACGGCGTTATCGGTGCGCGCCCGCGGGCTGCGCTGCTGTGTAAGTGCTTGTGGGGTTTTGTGGACGGTGCGTGTACGCGGTGTGACTGTGCGCACACGGTGGGTGCTCGTGTGTGTGTGGTATATGTGTGACACAGTGAGCGTGTTCATATGTGCACGGTGTGTGTGTGCGCGCACGGTGGGTGCTCATGTGTGTGTGGTATATCTATGTGAGGCAGTAAGCGTGTTCATGTGTGCACGGTGTGTGTGCACACAGGATGAGTGCTCATGTGTGTGTGGTATATCTGTGTGAGGCAGTAAGCATGTTCGTATGTGCACGGTGTGTCTGTGCACACAGGATGAGTGCTCGTGTGTGGTATATCTATGTGAGGCAGTAAGCGTGTTCATGTGTGCACGGTGTGTCTGTGCGCACGGTGGGTGCTCATGTGTGTGTGGTATATCTATGTGAGGCAGTAAACGTGTTCGTATGTGCACGGTGTGTCTGTGCGCACTGTGAGTGTTCATGTGTGCATGGTATATCTGTGTGACACAGTAAGCATGTTCATATGTGCACGGTGTGTCTGTGCACATGGTGAGTGTTCATGTGTGCGGGGTCTATCTGTGTGAGGCAGTAAGCGTGTTCATATGTGCACGGTGTGTCTGTGCACACAGGATGAGTGCTCATGTGTGTGTGATATATCTGTGTGACACAGTAAGCGTGTTCATATGTGCACGGTGTGTCTGTACGTACATGATGAGTGCTCATGTGTGCGTGGTATATGTGTGACACAGTAAGCGTGTTCATATGTGCATGGTGTGTCTGTGTGCACGATGAGTGCTCATGTGTATGTGTGGTATATCTGTGTGACTAAGCATGTTCGTATGTGCACGGTATGCCTGCTCACACGATGAGTGCTCATGTGTGCGTGGTATACCTGTGTGACACAGTAAGCATGTTCATGTGTGCGTGGTATATCTGTGTGACACAGTAAGCGTGTTAATGTGTGCACGGTATGTCTGTGCACAGGATGGGTGCTCATGTGTGCGTGGTGTATCTGTGTGACACAGTAAGCGTGTTCATATGTGCACGGTGTGTCTATGTGACACGGTGAGTGTGTTCATGTGTGCACAGTGTATCTGTGCACACAGTAAGCATGTTCATATGTGCGTGGTATGTCTGTGTAATACGGTGAGTGTGTTCGCATGTGCACTGTGTATCTGTGCTTGCACAGTGTGTCTGTGTGCATGCACGGTCTGTGTGCACTGTGCATGTAAAGGATACATGTGTGTGGATTTGAATGTGTACGCATGGACTGCACGCACGCAGTGTGTGTGTGTGATGTATCTGGGATGCCCGGTACATGCCACTGTGGTCTCTCCATGCATGCTCAGTGTGTGTGTACGGTGTCTCTGCACACAGAGCTCTCTGTGGGATGTGTGTATCATGGAGTATGAAGCCGAGAAACTGAGGCTCAGCTGGAGACAGGTTCTGCAGGAGTGAGGAACAGGGACACAGTGGGATAGTGGGACCCAGCACAGGGGACACGACACCCAGGGTCCCCCCTTGCTGGGGCCGCTGGTGGCCAAGCTGGTATCTGGAGCTCTGCCCAGAGCCCATTGTGCAGGAGGAGGAGAAAAGAGACATGGTAGGGTACAGCTCTGGACTCTGCACACTGGTGGAGCTCCACTCACTCACCCGTGGGCTGGCTCTTTCCTAGCCGTTCATCCCATTTCCCTTTGAATTTCATCTCAAGAAATCACCTCAGCCTGCTGGGGAGCAGTGCTCTTCATCTGAAAGGGTTTTCCACCAAGGAGTACTTAATATTCTTTATCTCCAGCAAGGCAGTGTTCACAATGACAATGACCCCAAAGGGGCTGGAATGAGTTGAAATAGCTCCTTGCCCACATCTGTGATTGCCACCTCTCTGGAGTGTCCTGGCTTAAAGTGTTTCTTGGGGAAAAGGAACTTGCTCCCCCTTTGTGTGGTTGGGGGGGGGTGGTGGTGGGGCTAGTTTTGGGCAGGGGCTGTGGTTGTATAAATGTTTAGTTAAGATTTGTATGTCCAGAGAAGGTTTCTTAGAGACTGTCCCAGTTCTGGGGCAGGTATTGTGCTGGAAATGATAATTTGATTATAATTCAATTTTGTGTGGTGTTATTTAATGAAGATGCCGGTATAAATACAGAGAAGCAAAGCACAATCTTATTTCTGAGCAACCATTTTTCCCCTTGCCTTGCTCTTTGTATTTAGGGTTTGAAGGCTTTCCAAACATGCCAGGTTTGGTTTGCCTGAGTGAGGTAGATCTGGAGGGATGGTCCTTCTGATTAGTTCATTCTTATTTCACAGTTAAGTTACTGAATGTAAAAACAATCGCTCTAAGCTTCGAGGGGTGGAGGATATGGCTGTGTGGTGGTGGGAGACACAGTGGAGCTCTGACCTGGCTGTTCATCATGGCAATGTGCTGGAGTGCAGTTCCTTTCACAGTTAGCTGACTCGTGTGTCCCTGCTCCCTTTGAATGGAATGTTGCTTTGTGGAGGTGCAGTAGTACTTTGGGGTTATTTTTTTAATGGCTGGCACAACTGTATTTTTAATTCCTTGAATGATTTTCCTGTAGGGGTTTGGTGACTGGTAACAGAGCTGTTCTGCTTGTGGTATATGTCAGGTGCCAGTGCTACTTGATGTCTAGTTTTTGACATCAGGGTGCTAACCTCTGGTGCCTTCAGTTCTGTTTCTGTGGCAATTTGGAGCACTGGGTGTGATTTCAAAGCCAGTGGGGTCCTTTACATCCCTCTGCTGACATGGCCTTAATAAAGAAGGGGAGGATTTTCTAGGATTCCCATGGACAGACATAATCTGCTGCGGAAGGTAAATACCAGAATAACGATAGTGCTTCTTCCCTCTAAAACTCACTTGGAACCTTAAGAAATGGAGCTAATGATGATGATTATTTTTTAACGCAAATACATTAATTACTTCCTATATCAATTTATTTGAGAAGCATAAGAATTGCGTGTGTTTTCATCTGAGCTCACGTTGCCATTGAAAACAAACTGCTACAGGAAGGAAAAGCATTTGATGGGAAGGCCGCACCTCTCTCCAGGGCACTCCTGCTCTGGGCAGGGGGAGGAAGGACTCTCCTCAGCCTCTTCCAAAGCACCGTATGTTCTTAGAGCCTCAGAATGCTTTAGACAATGATCCTCCAAATGTGCAGCTCCTGTCTCTGGTGATGTGCTGCCAAGTGCCCGAGTGCTCTGCGGGAGCAGACACACTGTTTTCACTTGACAGCATTTCATTTTCACAAAGCGGTGAAACAGACCTGGTCTGAGGGCCAATTTGCTGCTTGCTGAGCAGATACTGGGTTGATGAGGGTAGCTGGTATGTACGTGGCTTCTGTAGTAAGCCACCACGGCTACTAATTCATTCACTAGTGATCAAAGTGCTGCCATACTGGGGTTGCTTGCAGGCTTCCAGCCATGGGATGTCAGGATGCTCTGTGTGCTTTGATATGTTGATGGGTAGATGATAGTGTTGGGGAACGTGGCATGTAAAATGCTGGAATGAATTTGTATGTACAGAAGTGTTGCTGATGGAAGGCTCAGAGGAATCTTGGATTTTTGGGGTCAGCAAGTAAAGCTCCAGCTCTTCAAACTCAGGGCAGTTCAGTTGGCTGTGTATGCACAGCACCTGGCCAGGAGCTTCTCATCCAACACCTTTCTTTGTGCTTTCTATTGAGCGGTGTTTGAGGAGAGCCTCCATCTTTGGGAAACCTGTTCTTCTGCAGAGTAGGTTCATCCTCATCCTCTTACTGCCACATTGCATCTATTTCTTGGAATAAGCCCTAGGAGTTGGTGCTGCTTGGGGATGCTGTGTCCATGGTGGGAGCTCTGGGCTCTCTCCTGGTCTCCAGGCCAGGGGATCACCTGCAGGGGGGAATCCCAGTCAAAGCGGGTGTGCTTCCCACCCCACTGCAGTGGAGGTGTTCATGGATCTGTGGATGGGGAGCTTGGTTGGGCTCTTTGTGTGCTGTGCTGGGGTAGTGCCTGGCTTTGCTTCACTTGCTGAAGCCGCTTTTGCATTCATGGGAATAAGCTGTGATGAATATCAGAGTTCTGCTTTAATTCAGTGGTCTTTGAGGGACCTGCAGCAGCCCTACAAATGCAGATAATTTCCTGTTATAAGCCTTATTTTATCCCTTTAAACTCCACTGCAGATCTATTGGTTTCTTCCGAACCATGCTTCACCCCCATGGAACTTTTCTGGAGCGTTAAGGAATGACAGACACTCAGATTGTTCAGGCTCAGAGCTGTGTTTTGGTGCTGTCATGCATCTCTCCAGGGGAACTCGACGTGACGCTTTGCATCTCGAGTAGCAGTTGCACTCGGGGCTTGGGGATCTTCTGCAGTGGTTGTTCTGCTTTCTCAGAGCTTGGGTTTTGCTGTGATCCTGTGTAGATTAAGCAGGCAGCTAAGATGTAAAGATTTCACATTATACTTCTCATGTGCTGCCCTGTTTTGATCAGTACTGAGATTCCTTAAGTTGCAAAGGACTGTAGGATGCGGCAGAGCGGGGATTTATCTTTGTCGGTTGGATGGATTAGGTGGGAATGGTCCTGGCTTGTGCTTAATCCAGATTAATATTATTAGTTTCTTTACGCTCAGTCGGTTGTTTACGCTGTTTTCTGTTGATGTGAATGCCTGCTCATCCAATGCTGCTGCCATTATGTATTAAAAGCAAATACTTTGAATTTGTCTGCTTAGATGGACTCAATCTCTTTTTCTCTAATGAAACAGTTCTGTAAGGAGGAAAACTGTGGGCCTGGGGGGTGTGTTGGGAGCAGTCGTGCTCTCCCAGGGCACATTCCTCCCGACCCTGCTGTGTTCCTGAGATGGACTTCTTAAACAAATTGGAAGTGTTCAAGGCCAGGTTGGATGGGGCTTGGAGCAAGCTGCTGTGGTGGAAGGTGTTCCTGCCTGGGACAAGGGGTTGGAATCGGATGAGCTTTAAGGTCCCTTCCAATCCAGACCAGTTGGGGATTCTGTGAATCCCACATCAGCTTTAGCTTGCTGTGCTCAGAGCAAATGTCTGCAGCAGTGGTTTGTAATATATAATTCATTAAGTTGCACAGCACTTGAACTCTGGTGCTTTGGGAGGGGACTGAGTATTTTGGATCTCCCTGATCTTGACGCAGAGCCTGGAAGGGGCAGGAAAAAACAGCAGTTCCAGGGAATCTTTCTGCTTGCAGTGTCTTTGATGGTGACAGAACTCTGTGGCTGGCTGCTCATGTGGCCATGACCATGGTAGTGTGTGCTTCACTCCCTCATGTATCTTTGGAGGGGGGTCCATTCCATCCTTTGCTGAGGATGAGTGCTGTGGGATGTCAGCTTGTGGCAGGTTCACACCATGAAATAACATTCTCTATGGCCACCCTAGGAAACCTGCACCCAGACTTGGGAAGGAGCCTTTGCTCTGTCCAAACCGAGGTTCTTCCTACAGCCATCAGGTCAACCTGACTTGTAACAGCAGCAAAACACCCCATGGATGGAGCCCTGTGGGTGAAAGCAGGGTTTAGGAGCAGCAGAAGATTTGGGTTAGTTAGCTGTTGCTCTGTGAAACACAATTCCTTTGAAGCCACGAGTCACCCGTTGGAGGCTGATTATCCCCCCCCTTTCCCCACCCCACATAATGCGCCTGTGTGAGAGAGATAATTAAAAGCTTTTAGTTAAATAAATAACGAAACTGCTCACGTGGCTTCAGAGTAGAATTGTGGAGTCACACACTTGGAGATAGAGCATGGTGTGTGCTGCTCTTGTCCTGCAGCATCTCCTCTGCCTTTCAGGCCGAGCACAGACCAGCGTGGTCCTGGTGTGTGATTGCAAATGGGCTTTCCCCCCTTAGGGCTTTGTGTATCACTAAATATAAGAGAAAGCTGCTGCTAAGTGCGAACACTCCTGTCCTATTGTGGACAGAGCCTCAGGCTGTATTTATTTCCCCTATTCAAGCTCTTGTTCCAAAGACAGGATTAGTAATTCCCAGCTGAGCTCAGATGAATCAAAAGCTGGTCTTTGCCATTTGCTTGTGAGAGCTGGATGTTCTGGGCCTGGAAATGGTGGTTTGATTTGATCCCTTAGACATGGAGCAGGGTAGAACACCTTCTATTCAAGGCCAAGTTCTGCCTGTTTGAGCTGTCTGCAGGGCCTCAAGCCAGGCACTCACAGAATGAGAAACATGCACCCGATGACCGTTCCTTAGGCACAAGTTCTTCCCTGTGAGGGTGCTGAGGCATTGGCACAGGGAGCCCAGAGAAACTGTGGCTGCCCTATCCCTGGCAGTGCTCAAGGCCAGGTTGGACAGGGCTTGGAGCAAGCTGCTGTAGTGGAAGGTGTCCCTGCCCGTGGCAGGGGATTGGAGCTGGAGGAGCTTTAAGGTCCTTTCCAACCCAAACCAGTCTGGGATTCTGTGGTACAGAATAAATCATCGATATCCTGGTGATATCACCTTGACGTGCCCATCGTTTGTCAGTGACAAGCTATGGGGCCCTTGGTGTGTTTGAACAAGGTGGGAAAGAGCTCTTGGAGCCACACAGTTTTGCCAAGTTCATTACACAGTTCAGCTGCCTTCAACCTTCAGGAGTTTGCTGAAGAATCATGGATCATTGTAGAGAATGGGTGCAGGATGGAGCCCAGAGAAGGGGCTTTGTCCGTGGTGAAGCTTGTCTGTGGTTGATGGCATCAGCATGGGAAGGGCATGCTGCTGGCAGCCCGGGGCCGTGGCCACGTGCTGAGTTCCTCTGACCTCATCAGTCCCGATACCGTTTGCAGCTTGTTTCATTAGAGGAAATAGTTTCTTTAGACTTCTCGTTGAGGTTTGTTGTTGTAACTGCTGCTTCTGTTATTTCCCTCCTGCCTACCTAGATGCTGTCTTCAAAACAACCCCACTTCCTTTGTTTATGGGTGGCAGTATCTGGTTTGTTTGCTCCCGCCTGTCTCTACACTTCCCTTCTCTCCCCCAGGAAAGGGTGGAATGAAGCTGGAGCTGGCTGCTGAGGTCATGTTGTGCCCATCTCTGCCCCTCTTTGCTGCATGGTTTGAGATGCTACACCCGCTTGTTAGTAATGAGAACCCAAGGGACTAGCAGGGCCTGCGCATGTTTGTCTCAGGGCTCCAAGAATGACCTTTTCCTGCTGCTTGCACCATGGAGCAAGTCTTTTTGTTTCTCTTTTATATTGCTTCTGAAGTGAAATGCTTTGTGAGTAGTTGTTGCCCCCCATCCCTTCAGTTCTGGGGCAGTAATGAAGAAAGTATTCCCTCTCTTGGTTGCATTGAGGTGCACTTGATTCCCCACCAACAAACACCACCTGAAAGGTGTTCAGATGCAAGGTGTTCAGACCAGTGTCACCAACCTCATGTTCTACAGCTGCTGCTCTTGGCTTACTTAAAAATGAGGATTGACTGTCTTCATCTGACCTGATGATGACAAATGGTGATATTCCTTTTGTAAAGATGTAGCTTATTAAAGAAAGAGCTCCCACCACATGATGAATAGAGAGAAAGAGCGCAGGGAAGCTGACTCTATTAGTGCCTCCAGAGGCAGGAGTGGGGCTGGATAATGAACTTGAGAGATGACTCCAGCAAAGCAAGGAGGCTTGCAATTACACTGGGATTGGGTATTTTGCTGTGATGCTTTTCTCGCAGCTTATTTCTTTCTAGAATTGAACTGAGCTCCCCAGCATAAGCATTGTCTAGTTAATACACCGGGACAGAGGGGAGGAAGGGGATGTTCTGGCTGGGTTTGATCCCTGCAGTGCTAATTGCAGAAGAGGCAGGTGATGCAAACAGACTGGTGGATGGATGGAGCAGCCCTGAGAAGGCCTCAGGGGTGCTGGTAAAAGACAAGCTCCCCATGACCCCGCATCAGTGTGCACTTGAGCCCAGAACCCCCTGTGTGCTGGGTGCACCCCCAGAGTGTGAGCAACAGCTCAGGGAGGGGATTCTCCCCCTTTGCTGCACTCTTAGGAGCTTTGGGCAACCTGCTCTAGTGGAAGATGTCTCTGCCCATGGCAGAGGGTTAGAACTGGATGAGCTTTAAGGTCCCTTCCATGTCAGACTGCTCTGATTCTATGAAGTGCAGCGGCCTTAAACCTTATTCTCCCTTTTCTGAGGATTTTGCACAGCTACATCTCTCCCAGGCACCAGTTCATTGCAGGCACAGGTGAAGCGAGCAGCAGAGCCAGCGCAGGGAGCCTGCCAGCACCCTGGAGATCCATCACTCGCAAGTTCAGTGGGTTGTGAGGTTTGCACAGAGCTAATACGGGGTTCTCTTTGTTCTCTGGCTCATGCTGCTGGTGGAAGTGGTTGCACATTAACTCCTTCTCATCACAGTTGTAAATCACTCAGGTAGCAGGAGCAGATGCAAGAAGCCCTGAGCCCTGTGTGGTGCAGCACACCTCCTGCTTGGGTCTTTTGAATTGAAAAGAGCGTTGTAAGGAGACAAAGATCTCTGCCCTTTTGACCATGAACTATAAAATCAACTGAAAAACTGTGGATAGATTGTGCTCATTTTGGAAACAGTTTAACCTCCTGAAACTCCTGACTGGCAAAACCCTAAGTAGTGAGTAGTTATACTGAAACTAAAGCTTGATTAATTGTAACTCTTGTAGCACTTCAGCTTTACCTCCAGAAAATAACATCTCAGGGTAGGTGAAGAACATTTGTTTTTTGTCTAAAAACACTTGTTCTAGTAAAGCTTATCATAATCTAGTGGGGGTGGAGAGGGTATAAGCTGAGTTGTAACTTGTGTCTCCAAAGTATGAGCTTCGTGTGTGAGTTGTTCCTGTGTCCTTTGAGGCTCTGCTTTTTATTCCCCTCTGTTGAATGCCCTGATCCACTTCAGTGGAAACATTCTCTGAGAAAATATTCTGAGACATTTCTTTAAAACAGAAAACAAGTGGAGAAAAGCACAAGCCTTTCTATGATCCTTCAGCTAGAAACCATCCTCAGGAGCAGCAGCATTTAGGATGGATGAAAGCAGTGCAGAAATGCAGCCAACTGCACCCCGTGAAGTTGAGCATCATCTCGGCATCCCTCCATGAGCCAAGCCCAGCAGTCGCTCAGTGCCTCCGCTCTGGAGGAAACAGCAAGCAAGAAACGTGCACGTTTCATCTGCTCTCTGAGTTAATCTCCAGGCAGTGCTTTCCTGCCCATTTGCTGTTCTTTTGCCTACTCACGAGGTGTTCCAGGGGTGCAGCCATTTGGGATGCAGCACGTCAGAGATGTTTGGGAATGAGTCACTAGAGCTCAGGATGGGGCAAGCTTCTGGAAGGCAACCTGGAAGATCTCCAGGCTTTGCACAAGCTTAAAATTGAGGGTTGTCTCCAAGACACACGCAGATCCAGACCTCTTGATGTTAGCAGCTATGAGCTCTTTTGTTGCTCTTTCTTAAAGCAGGATCTGTCTTTGCTGCTCCAAACAAGGAGTTCTAATTTTTTTTTAATGCAAATTCAAAAAAAAACCAGCTTGGAGCAGTGCACATATTTGATCTTTATTTGATAATTTGTCGTGCAGGTGAGGAGTTGGTGTGGTACCTGCTATGGCCCCTTGCGGCTTTGTTGGATTGCAGTGATTATACATAGAGTAATTAAATGGCTTGGGTTGGAAGGGACCTTAAAGCTCCAATCCTCTGCCATGGGCAGGGACACCTTCCATTAGAGCAGGGTGCTCCAAGCCCCTATGTCCAACCTGGCCTTGAGCACTGCCAGGGATGGGGCAGCCACAGCTTCTCTGGGCACCCTGTGCCAGCGCCTCAGCACCCTCACAGGGAAGAGCTTCTTCATTGCTGCTTAAAATGAGCTCCTTTTGTAAACCTGCAGCTCACTGCGTGACCACTAATTGATTTAATTGCCACTCTTAATATTAAACATGTTATGGCATTGGAAAGGGAAATTCTGCTGCCCTATTGTATTTGTCTGAAGTGATCCCAGATGTGCATGAGTCGCCCCTATGCAGGCACATCCCTGATGTGAGTAGTTCATACCACCACGGTGTGCCCTGCTCGTGGTCCAGTGTGGTCTCCATGCCCTGCTCCTGAGCAAAACTCCAACAAGAGAGGCTTTTTTTTTGCCCAAAAAGCTTGTGTTTGGTAAGGGCTGGAAGCAGAAATGAAGACGAAGAAGAGGTATTTACCTTTTTATTCTTGTATGTAAAGTCTAGCACTGCCCTTCCCTACTGTTGCCAAGAATGAGTTTTGCAGTGCTGTTCGTGAAACATTCTGGAAACGCATTGCACAAAGAGTAACACATTTTTTGAGAAAAGAATCTAATATTCAATTAAAAAGAGGGTAGATGATTGTGGTAAAGCAATATTTCCTTCTGGCGTGCAGCAGTTTGACGCAAGCGGCACTGCATGGCTCCTTTGTGCAATACAGGTCTATCTGTAGGAAGGAAAAGGGACCAAAGTTTGTTTGCTCTTTCTCCTAATCTGACAGAAGGGTCTCTTGCACCAGGGTGATTATTAAGTCTGAGCAATGTGAGTTGCAAAATAACTGCTGCTGCTGCTGTCTGCAGATGCCAACTTATCTGTGAAGGCTTTGCAAGATGCGATGTTTCCTGCTCTCAGCCCAGCTCTCAGCCTGGCTCCAGAGCAGAGCTGCTCCAGCTCCTCCAGCATCTCACCCACCTGCTCGAGCAGGTCCAGAGTTTCAGCCTGGAGAAGAGGAGGCTCCTGAAGGAAAGACCTTAGAGCAGCTCCAGTGCCTAAGGGGCTCCAGGAAACCTGAAGAGGGGCTTTGGACAAGGGATGGAGGGAGAGGACAAGGGGAATGGCTTTAACGTGCCAGAGGGGAGTTTGAAATGAGCTCTTAGGCAGAAGCTGTTCCCAGTGAAGGTGCTGAGGCTCTGGCACAGGGTGTCCCATCTCTGGCAGTGTTTCCTGAGATTTCCAGGTTAACATCACCACTCCTCAACTGCTGCTGTGTTTTGTGGAATGCCAAAGAAGGAAACAGACCTTTAGTGCTGTGGTTTCACAGGAATCTGAGGGGGTGGTGGATGCTGCTGAGATTTGGGCATCGAGGCTACAATGAGCTTCTGCTGTTCCACCAAACCTGCTCTTCCAGTGCAAGGCTGTGTCCCAGAGGAGTGTCTGGTCCTGGCTGTGGCTGACTTGGAAGCAGAGCCTCCAACTCCACCAACAGCAGCCTCCTGTGCAGAGAGCTCTGTAATTAACCTTGGCTCTTGAGCACTGGGTAATTGTGAGCAGTAATTGGATGGCAGCTTAAGAGCAGGAGCATGGTTAAATCAAACAAACAGGTTTGAAGTCCTCCTGGCAGTAGGTGAAGTTCCTGGGAAGTGGCAAATCCACATGGCAGCAACTTGTGCAGTGAGCAGGGTCCGTGCGGAGCACAGGCATGCTTCAAAGCAAACCCAGTGAAACCAAAGCATGCAGGGGCAGAGCAGAGCAGGATCTTCTCCTCCTTCTCATGTGCTGGAGAGGAGACACCACCCAGGAAGGCAGGTATTTTTTAAGCATCTCCCTTGCTTAGGAATCATGGAATCCCAGCCTCGTTTGGGTTGGAAGGGACCTTAAAGCTCCTCCAGCTCCATCCCCTGCCACAGGCACGGACCCCTTCCATAGAGCAGCTTGCTCCAAGCCCCTGTGTCCAACCTGGCCTTTAACACTGCAGGGATGGGGCAGCCACAGCTTCTCTGCGCACCCTGTGCCAGCGCCTCAGCACCCTCACGGGGAACAGCTTCTGCCTAAGAGCTCATCTCAATCTCTCCTTCTCTAGTTTAAAGCTATTGAATAAGATAATGAAATGCTCTAGGTGTGATGCTGTCATTCACTTTTAAACAGTTTTTGCAAGTTGCTTAGTTTGGGGAGCTGGCACAGGTTCAGGCTGCTCTCTGTGTGTCTGTCTTTGCTTTTTACTCTTAAACCCCACTTCTTGCCTCTGTAAGGACTGTAAACCCCAACCTGCTTTCTGGATCTGGTGTGGCTTTACTCTCATTTTCTGTACTGTCCTGCTAACAGCTTACACCAGTGAGGAGGTGTCTGGGATCAGTCTGAGCTCTGGTCAGACCTTGTTTGCATGTTCATTGTTTTCATCTCATGGAGGATCAGGCACCCGTTTACCTTCAACTTGGGTATCTGTACAGAGAAGCAGAAGGGTGTGCAGAAGAGGTGGGTTTAAGAATGTGTTTGTTGGTGGAGCTCAGAGCTGGTCTGGCACGAGCTGCCTGGCCGGGA
This sequence comes from Forpus xanthops, assembly GCA_032466535.1. NCBI lineage: Eukaryota > Metazoa > Chordata > Aves > Psittaciformes > Psittacidae > Forpus > Forpus xanthops. Next base: position 16,362 of record JASSUY010034387.1, read on the forward strand.
GCTGGGGTGAGCTCACGGCTGCTTTGTGCTCTCTCCACTCTTTCACCCTGGCCTCATTGGAAGGATCTGCTCATGGCTGTTTTATTCTGAACAATGATATCAACAGAGCTTGCAGGCAAGAGGATTTGTGTGGCATTTCATTCCCTTGTGCTGCCTGAATGTGGATTTCAGCAATATTGTTGTGTGGCTCCTGCTGTCAGCAGCGCGGTGAAAAGAGGAGCTCACTTGTCTGGTATTGTGATGGGGGGGGTTGCAGCCCTTCTGCAGCAGCATTTTAACTGGGTCTTTCCATTTGGCCTTCAGTACTGGGTGCTGGGCAGGACCGGTAGGTTCTGAGTCCAAAATGCTGAGGGTAATAAGGTTTATTCTTCATTTTCTAGTGGGTTTGATGCTTGATAAATACCTGAGCCACACTGAGTCCCCAGGAGTCTGCAGAGCTTTCAGCTGTGGACGGAGCAGTGTTGGGCTCAGTGAGGCTTTAGCTGTGCATGAAGCAATTGCACAACTGGGATTTAAATATAAAAAAGGGAAAAATAAGCAAAGCTACTCCAAACCAACATGCACTTGTTCATGCAGCCCTAGTATTGTTGGGTGCGTGTGTGCGCACACTGTGCACGCTCTGAATAGAGGAAGGATTATTCTGAGACCTGACTTGTAAAAGAAGTATCAATGGGATGGTAAATTGTGTACACAAGACCAGTCGCTTATCCAGAAAGCATTGCCAGCCTTGCTTACCTTCTGTTTTAACAGGGAGATGCTTAAACCGGCTGCGTTCTGCATAGATTTCATCCCTATGACAGGAGGTATTTTGTCTTGCATGGCTCTTCATTCATTTTAAACCACTGCAGTGCTTAAAAAGTCAGGAGCTGTTTGCTTGTGCCTTGGCTGCTCAGCGGCCAGCAGCGTGCTGCTGTGCCATGATACTGGGTACTTGCACTGGAGGCACTGGGGAAAGCTGGTTCCAACCTCACAGTGATGCCTCTGCTTCCCAGCACATGGGGCTGCTGTCTGCCTGCATGTCTTCATGCCCAGGCTCTCCTTAATGCCCGCAGGGATATTAAGCTGCTCCCTGTATGGAGGTTAATGCAGAAAGAAAGGGAGAAGGTTGAAAGGCCTGCAGAGTTGGATCTGTTGGATCAGCAGAACTAAGTGGCTGAAGAGGAAGGTGCTGAGGTCTGTTATTCAGACATACAGGGGCCATCCAGGAGCGCCAGTGTGAGGCTCAGCACTAATTCTGTCCTCTTGGTGTGCTGGCTGGCAAAGGTGGGAGTTGTCTTGAGAGCTGCTGGAACACAGCAGTGCTGGTGTGTGTTCAGTGAAACCAAAACCTACAACACCCATTCCATACCAACCCACCCATGTAGAAAAGGAGGCAGCACCGAAAGTAGGAGCAAACAGCCCCTGTGATGTGGTGCAAAGGGTGTTTCTGTTCCCCTCCCTCAGGTACTGAGAGTGAACGCTGTTGCTTTTTCCTTTCTGTAGCTTGAAGAAAGCAACATTTGTGCACATTTCCTGCATGCAAATGATCACAGCAACCCTGAGCAGGAGGGTTAGGGCAGGAGCTGGGCAGAGGGTGATGCAAGGACCAGTAAGGATGCTTTGGGTCTCCAGCAGTGCTAAAACCCCTCACAATGCCATAGAATCATCCTTCCCATTATTAAAATCTATGTTCTCCCTCCCCCATGATGATATTTAATATCCTGGTTGCTCTTTGCTGTTGCTGAGAGGCCAGGCTGTGCATGGAGCTCAGCTACTGTGTCCTGGGGAGCGATTAGAGCATTAGGCTGGGGGGTCCGTGTAGTAATTCAAAGGAAGAGTGAGCAGACACCCTCTGGGATAAGCTGTAATGGCTCCATGGGCAGGCAGAAGGTGTCAGGGTAATTAGTTTGGTTCAGCAGCAGAAGTGGTGGTAATAAAGTGCTCACTGGGTACTTGCTCTCCCAAAGGATCAAAGGGATTCCTAGCAGCTGAGATACTGAAATGGTGTGACTTTGTCTGCCTTGAACCCACCCACCAAGTGGTGATGTACCCAAGTAACTGGGTTAGGTACTGAAAGCGTAGAATCCCAGACTGGTTTGGGTTGAAAAGGACCTTAAAGCTCCTCCAGCTCCAGCCCTGCCACGGGCAGGGACACCTTCCATAGAGCAGCTTGCTCCAAGCCCTGTGTCCAACCTGGCCTTG
>JASSUY010034388.1:0-11159 GCA_032466535.1 Forpus xanthops
AGGCACTGGAATGGGTTGCCCAGGGAAGTTGTGAATGCTCCATTGCTGGCAGTGTTCAAGGCCGGGTTGGACATAGCGTTGGGTGACACGGTTTAGTGGGAGGTGTCCCTGCCCCTGGCAGGGGGGTTGGAACTGAATGATCATAAGGTCCTTTCCAACCCTAACTATTCTGTGATTCTATGACTTTGGTGTCAGGTAATGGACCAGTGAATGGTCAAGGCTTGATAGTATTTCATATGACACAAGATTTTTACAAGGGCAAGAGTTATCTTCAGTTCCTCCAGGTTAATCCTAATATTTTTCTTCCCTAGATGTGTGTGACCCTGATCCCATCTGTGGTTTTGGTAGCCAGAGACCTGTATTCAGAGACAGAAGGGCAGCTCCAACAGATATAGACACTGATATAGCCTTCATCATGGATAGCTCAGAGTCCACCACCCCTCTGCAGTTCAATGAGATGAAGAAGTACATTTCCCACCTCGTAAGTAACCTGGAAATCAGCTCTGAGCCAAAGGTATCTCAGCACCATGCAAGAGTGGCAGTTCTCCAGCAAGCTCCTTATGAATATGAAACCAACTCAAGCTTCCCACCAGTAAAAACCGAGTTTTCACTGACTGATTACGGGTCCAAAGAGAAGATCATCAATTATCTGCATAACCAAATGACCCAGCTCCATGGCACAAAGGCTATAGGAAGTGCAATTGAGCACACAGTGGCTCATGTTTTTGAAAGTGCACCAAACCCTCGGGATATAAAAGTCATAATTCTGATGATGACCGGAAAAGTGAATAAACAAGAACTTGAGTACCTGCAGAAGGTTGTTACCAGTGCAAAATGCAAAGGGTACTTCTTTGTTGTCTTCGGCATTGGCAGGAAGGTGGATGTTAAGGATATCTATAGCTTAGCTAGTGAGCCAAATGATGTATTCTTCAAATTGGTTGATAAACCAGGAGAGCTTCATGAGGAGCCCTTACTGCGCTTTGGGAGACTGCTGCCATCTTTCATTAGAAGTAAGTACCACATCCCGCAGACAAAGCGTTATGGAAGGGCAACATATGACTTTAGAGGGGTTAATCTGCCAGATTTGGTCTACCTGCCTGGTTGGGTGGGCTCTGGCCTGATCACCTCTTTGGGCAATGGGTCCCATGAAGTTAAGTCTCTTTTTGTATGTTCTGTACTGTTTGGTCTGTTTGTTGCTGCTTATAGGTCTGCTTAGTTTAGTACATCTGGATTTTGTTCACCGTTGACTTCCTAGCCCATCCTCTGCAGCCTGCTGGCTTGCCAAGTAGCGTGTGCAGTTCTGTCTTGTGTGACTTAATCCTGCCTGGCTTGCCAGTCACATCTGCAACATGTCCCATTGGTCTGGTCCTGCTGGGGCTCTTGGTCCTCTACAGCCTGCCAGCACTCCCCCTGTGCTCCCTGAACACCCAGCAGATCTTTCTTCCCACCTTCAGCATAAGTGTCATGTGTAGCAGACATCTGGATGTCTCAGGCTGAGATCTGAAGTTGCTCTATGCAGATTTGAAGACCAGATGAACAGGGTCCTTTACGCATGGACAAATAATGCTGTGTCTGAGATTGTGACTTGAAAATTTGCATCTTGGCTTAGCTAGACAGCCCAGGCTGGATCTCCATCTGCAGTCAACTGCTAGAAAGCTTACATAGACCTGACCAACAAGGACAGGACTTGGGCCTCTATTAAGAAAGCCGGTCTTATCAAAAAAGCCCTGAAAACGAATAATAGCCCACTGATCCAGGAATGCCTTGTACTAAATAAGAAGGAAGCGTGAGCACATCTTTCCCTGGAAATAAATGTTTAGGTTTTATCAGTTTGCTTTTTCCATTTACCGCTTACAGAGGTCCTGGGAAATTCTGGTGCTTATGAGTGGTTGGAAGTACCTTGTTGTAAGCAAGCTGTTCACATGTGACACACATGCACCCTCTGGTATCCTGTAGTTACTGCTCTCATGTTTGTAACTTGGAATAAGAATTCTTGTTGTCATTATAAAAATTGGCCTTCCAGGCCAGGATGCTGCACTAGCTACACCAAACAAACTCCATAGCTGTTACCAGAGCAAGCAGGAAGAGGAGAGTTGTTTCATTTAGGAACAAATAAATGGCGAAATAGATGTAATGTGGTTTGGTAGGTAACCACCATGCTCAACATCAGTGTGTAATGACACCCTCTCTCTGTCTCTAGGTGACTTTGCTTTCTACCTATCTCCAGAGCTGAGGAAACAGTGTGAGTGGCTCCAGAATGATCAGCAAGCCAAGAGCCAGAGCCCCGGGCACACTGGGCAGCGAGCAGTGTAAGCAGGGGTTTGTCTGCTAAAGAATGAGCTTTACTAATTGTCTGGGAGAGTAAGGTAGAGAAAGGTAGACAAGTACACATACCGCTTCAAGTTTGGGTTAAATTCCATGGATACGTAGTACAGAGGATATGAAGGAGGTATATGCTACTGACATCATGCAGGTCAGGAATTCCAGAAATGACTCTTATTTGGGGGATTTTTGAGCTGTTTTCAGAGGCTGGGCTGTCCTTGACTATCTGATGTACAGGATCCATCACAGAATAGTTTCTAAACAGAAGTGAAAGCTCACATCACCGAAATTCCTTCATTGCTGACACAGAGCTGTCTTGGCTTTAGGAGGTCAAGTCCCTGGAAATCAGGCATGCTACAGATCTATTGAATTCGCTCTTACGTGTGTCAAGTTGATGTGTAGACAGACTTGTGTCACAAGTGATAGGTACTTTTTATTGCTTGGCTGTGAGCGCATCTAAAGCTGACGTGGACTATTGACCTCAGGGTGAGGGGATGGTGAATCTGTTCTTGCTAATGATTTCTGTGTCAAATCCTCTCCAGTTCCAAAATTCTTTTTAAACCAGGAGGGTAAAAAAGCCATAACATCTGCTTGTGCTTTCACAGGTACATGGCACCCAATGTGACCATGAGCCGGACCCCCAGTGCCAGCAGCAGCACGGTGACTGTGAGCATCAAGCCTGCTGCAGGCACCAATACCCACACCAGAACCACCACTGCCAGCACCACAGCCCAGAGCAGAGCAACTGACCAGACCCTGGCCAGCACTGTGGTCCAGGTGAATGCCACCACCACCATGGTTCAGGCAAGCACCACAGCCCATGCCAAAGTTGCTGGCCGTACCACTGCCAACTCCACAGCGGCTGTGTCAGGAGGCAGGAGAAGACAAGGTACGTGGAGGGCTCTCCCTGCAAGAGCTGTGCATCTCACTGCTCTGTACTATGGTGGGTTGTGGCTTCTTTTCTTCTTTGAGGGGATTACTCCTATGGGAAATGTCACTGAGAGGCCAGATTCCCTGCTTTGGGTACAAACTGGAAATCTGCTCTTGGTGGGGGTTAAGGCTTTGTCAACTTGAGGTGAGGATTTTGTGCAAAATCAGGCGGGAGACATTTCTGCCTCTGAGCAAAACACAAGCAGGACATGTAAACCTGACAGTATTCAAGGCCAGGTTAGACAGGATCTTGAGCAACCTGGTCTATGGGAACGTGTCCCCATCAGTGGTGGGAGGGGGGGGTTGGAGCCTTTCCAACCCAAACTATACTGTGAGTTATGGGACAATCCATCATCTGCTACTCAGATATCTAGTACATCCTATTGCTTTCTGTATTTATCTTGTACCAGTACCCCCTTGTCTAAATTTTGCTGTTTATGGTGGTTTATAGCATGGTATTGTTTGAATTCTCTGACAGCTAACATAAACAGTTCAGTTAGCTCACCACTGAAACAGTGTGGAGACCTCTTTGGGAGTGCTAAAACTCTTTCATGTGAGCATAGATCTTGTAAAGGGATTCTTCCATATGTTTTTGCAAGGGTGTGCAGGCAGACCTGCACTGGCTGAATGAGAAATGAAGAATGTGTGCCATAGCACAGGGACACTTAACCAGTTAGTGAATGCATGTCCCCATGTAAATAATAAATGGAAAGCAATAAATAAAAGCAGTCAGCTTTGTTGGGTGGGACATCTGAGACGGAGAAGTCAGAACCTGGTTTGCATACACCACAACCGCCTGTAGACAGGTTTATTTGCTGGGGACTGGGAAGGAGATCTCAAGCACTGAGACACCTCTCCCCTGAGATCATTCCTCTTCAAGTCCTTGCTTCATGTTCCTCCTGATCTTGCTTTGCAGCAAAGAGCCACGACATCCAGATTACCGATGTCACTGAGACCAGTGCTAGGCTGCGCTGGGCCAGCCCCGAGCCACACAGTGCCTACACATTTGAGATCTCCATCACTGCTGCGCATGACCACTCACTCGTGCAGAGCCAAAACCTGACGGGCACTGAGCATATCAGCCACGGACTGAAGAGTGGACAGAAATACCTTGTCATCATCACTGGCTACCAGAAATCCCAACCCAAAGTGATGTACACAGCGACGTTCAGCACAAGTGAGTACCTCCTGAGGAAAACACACAACATCTGTGTTTTCATTAAATAGAAACAAAAAAAGTGGGAAAAGTCCCTACATCAGTGATGGGCAATTGGTTGGGATCAACAATCAGAGCCCTGACAATACTCAGTTGAGTCACTGCAGGTCTGCATCCCCCAGACCAGCAGCCAGAGCTGGTTGTGAAGTGCAGCGAATGTGCTGCTTTACAGCATACAGATTGACACTTTAGTGGTGTTAAATCAACACAGGTTGTGGGAGAAGTAAAGTCGGTCCCAGAGCAGGGTTTGTCTTATTGTGTGTGCAGGAGGCTTTGCAAATTGGGTGTTGGTGGGGTCCAGATGGCATTGATGTATGTAATAGTAAGAGTCAAAATTAGTTAACACAAATGAAATCCAGTCCAGCCTGATTGCACAACAAGCAAGCAAAGCATCTTCTCCAATCATCATTTCTATAGACACCCATCTACTTCACATATGATATTATAAAAGAAATCCAGCCCCAAAAGACAAATAAGAGGTTAAATACAGGGTTTAGTCCTTTGGGTATTCAAGCTCTATGTGTCCAGACCACACGTAAACCTCACCAAACACTTTGGCATGGCCAGAAGTTGCTGTGTAAGACACAGCCAAATTGTTTGGTTGGTTTTCTTTCACTCTGGTTTGGCACAAAGGTGGCTTGGCTTGGTGCTGTGGAGAAGTATGCACTGGTCCTGCCAGTGCTGGCATCTCAGAGCCTACTTCAGTGCCCGTGAAGAGCCTTTCTGTTAGTTTCCGTGGGTTTGGATCAGGCCTGGAGTCTCTTACCTTCAAAAGCAATAAACATGCCCACAAAAATGTCGAGAAAAGACATCAGTGTGTGTGGAAGTAACGTTTTCATGTGCTGACCTGGAGCTCTCAATGCCCAGGGAAGCTGTGTTCCCACAGAGTAGACCTAGAACAAGAACAAATGGGGTAGGCAGTGGTAACACTCTGCTTGTCCATCAGCTGCGACCTAAATGCTGGGTAGGACTGCCTCCCCCACCCTTCACCCATACTGTCATCAGAAGAAAGCAAATCCAACCCCTCCTGTGGCTGCAGCCCTCTCCCACCCCTATGGAAAATAAGGCACAGGTTTTCCTGAGGATATAATACTCTGTAGCTGTGCAGAAAATGGTGCAGTATGAAGCACGTTCTCCTTTCTATCACAAGTGACACTCCTCAACAACATAGTTCCTAGAGGGATGTGTGGCCATGATGGGAGGAATCTGAGAGGCATGTAATGCATGGACAGTCATTGTGGGCTGCAGCGGAGCAAGAGAAGATCCATCATGAACTATTTGTTTCCTTGGAGAATGCCGCTGTTTTCTGCCATCTCTAAGGCCAGAGAAGCAAAGCTAAACGAGCAACAGCGAGGCTGTGTCCAGCTCCTTCAAAGCCCCTCCACAACCGCATGCTGTGGGGTGAGTGGGAGCCCTGAGGATGCTTCTTTGCAGCCACCCCCAAGGATGACCCTTACCGCACAGTAGAGTTACTGGCTGGGGACATCAAGCCAGTTACCTCTAATAAACATCTCTGAGCTGTATGGGCTGACTCTTGGAGCCTATGTGTGCTCTATGCTGGAGCTGGGACCAGTGGGTTTGGTTATGGCTGTGCCCTTGGCACAGCCATAGATTCACTTCTCTTTGGCTGACCCATCTGCTTCTGCCCCACAGAGACCCCAGCACAGCCCAAGGTGTCCGTGGCCAACATGATGCTCAACACGGAGCCACTGGAAGGTCCTGAGAATCGTGAGTATGGGCAATAGTGGGAGCGCTGGGCTGGGGGGGGTCTGCCAGGACCCCACTGAGAACCTGGACACTTGCACTCATGTTTCCCTTGCCTGCTTCTAAACCCAGAGCCATCAGATCATAACAGAGATGACATCCCTGGCCATGCAGGTCTGAGTCCTGTATTCGTGTCTCTGCCCCATGCTGGATCCAGAGCCCCTTGAAGTTGCTGTGAGCTTCATGAGGGATGCAAACTGGGTTCTGTTTCCATCACAGGATGGGAGATGAGCCAGGGCCCAACCGCTAGCTACTCTGCAGGGCCAAGCTGTGCTCCATGGCCTCCCCAGCATGTGTGGATGTAGAATATCATCTGATACTTGTTCCCTCTCTCTCCACTTGGGGTGAAGAATAGGTGTTGGCTCCTTGGTGTAATACACAGCTCCCAACAAGGGTCTGACCTGAAGCAGGGATGACAGGGGAACTAGTGTCAAACTTCTGCATAAATCTGGCTAACCCTCCAGTTTCACCCCTCTGCCCATGTCCTCTTTCTCTGCCACCAGTGGTAAGAGAAAACACCACCTTACTAAGTGGTAAGATAGTGCCACTATCGAGTAAATTGCCAAATGAGCAAGACATCAGTTCCCACTGTGTTGTTAATCCTGTCAACCTATGTTAACAACCCATAATCATTGTATATGTCAACATGTCATCTCATTGCTTTTACTGACATCTTACATGAGCATTACACTCATTGTACCCTAAGTGCCAGGCTGCAAGGCTCTGGAAGGGCTCTCAGCCTTCATGAAGCAGCACAGCCCTGTTGCAGGCACCAGCTATGGATCTGGCATCCAAACCTCATCCCTGAATCATCATTCTTAAGTTTTGCTTTTAAGCATTGCACTTGCACTGTAGCTCATTTATCCCCTGAGGTGATGTGAGAGCTCAGGGAGATACTGCTGCTTAATGCATTCACCCAGCAAGAGCTGCAAAGCTGCTGTTTGGGGTATGGCTGCTTGTGCTGTAAAGGATGAGCATGGATCTCATGCCTGACCAGTGATACCCATGGAGCTTGCTGCAGCGCAGGGTTTGAGGGCTTGTGCTCAGCAGGGACCATCTCATTTTTGCCTTGCTGCATGTCCCATCATCCCATCCTTCCCATGTGTTCCCATTGGTTTGGTCCCTCTCCCTGACACTGATATTCCCTGGGAAGCCTTCACCTGGCTTGTCCCCACCAGGTGACATGCATTCCCATGGCTTTAACCCCTTGTGTGCCAGTCCTTTGCAAACAAGGTGTGGTTAGATCTGCCTGTAGGAAAATGGATGTTCTCTGTGCTCAGCCTGTGCTTCGATGCAGACCTCTCAATCTCAGCTTCTCCTGTTTAACCACTTGCAGTAAAAGTCTCTGCCTGAGGATTTATGGCACATATCAATCTGGGGGATGCATTCCCAGGGAATGCTAATCCAAAGCTTATCAATGGGCTAAAGACATTGAATAGGGCAGGGGGTTGGGATGGGTTGTTCAGCTGAGTCTTCTCTATTCCTCTGTGCAACAGGAGAGACTCGTGTGTAAATCTTCTGATGGACCTTGGAGGAAGTCCCAGAATCCACTCTCCTTATATAGGCAAAGCAGCTGCTCATATGGGTGGCCTATCTCTGGTAATAAAACCTCTGGAATTTGGGCCTAAATTCCAGTTTCTGGACAGGAAAGGATTTCATGTTTAAATCCTCATCAAGCCTTAAAGTGTCTCAGGTGCGGCTTTGCCTTGGGAGATAAACTAAACATACTTAAGGATTCAGAGGTCCTGCCAGGACAAATGGCTTTGGAAATAAGTGGGAGGAGTTGTGTGAGTGTCTGATCCCATGTGCACCAGCAGGCAGTATGGGGCTCCCAACACCTCAGTCCATGGACTTGGGTTTGGATGCATGAGGAAGTCAGGAGTAGGGAGATGCAAGCTAGAGGCTGGGGAAGGTTTGCACTCAGCACAGGAATCACACCAAGGAAATGCCACCAGTCCTGTACCAGGCTTTTGTTCTTTTCAATCTCTTTGCTTTTTCAGCTTTTAACCCTCTCAAAATCACTCACCCTTTGCACCTTTTGACATGCAGATTGGCCAGACCCTTGCTTGCTGGACTTTGACATGGGCATGCAGTGCAAGGACTATCAGATTGTGTGGTTCTTTGACTACAAAAACAAGATCTGCAGCCAGGGTTGGTATGGTGGCTGTGGTGGTAATGCAAATAGATTTGAGGCCGAAGCTGAGTGCATTAGCAAATGCTTAAAACCATGTAAGTACCACATGGGGGTGAATCCTTTTGTATTTGATCATATTGTCAAATGATGTTCAGATCAGAAAGAAAACATCTTTACTATCCAAACCTGTGCACTTTTTCCTCCAGCGGCAGCAGAGAAAACCATGCAGCAGCCACCTCCTGAGAAAAGACGATCGTCAGGTAATACCCAAACCCCTCACTTATCACAAACCAAAGCAAATCCATTATTTCACCTAGGCCACTTCATAACATGCATCCACTCGTGTCCAATACAAGATCACCAGTTGCACAGACTTGGTTTGCATTTGCTCCTTGACATGACCATGCCATCTGCTTTGCATGATGAGGTCCCTTTGCATGCATGCTGTCCCACCAGGACAAGCTGTGGTTGCACAACCAGAGTGCAAACTGCAGCAAAATGGGTGCTTTGTGAAAGGTTCTGATTTCATGAGAAGGGTGAGGTGGGTGAACTGATCCCAAAGCAGCTCCTATTGTTGCATGACCACTCAATGGCACCCCTCTACAGTGTGTCTATGTTGAGACGTCAGACTTGCACACGTTTCACTGCGTGTAACCAGACATTTGATGTAAAATCACTCCCTGGTTCTTCCGTCATACGTGCAGATGTCCTTTTTTGCACCAAAACATGAAAATCCAGGGAGGAACCCACAGGGAGCTGGCAATGATCTCCTCAGGGAGGTTCTGAGAACAAGGGCTTGTGTTTGCAAACCTCTTGGAGACCTGGTATGGAATTAGAGGCTTGAATTCACCTGGACGGAACTTAACCTTAGCAAAGCCTTGCTACCAGAGCAGCCGCTCCTCCTTTTCAGGGTTCTTCGGGGTCCTTTGCAGAGATGGGAGGGAAATCAGGAGTGAAGCAAGCACTGGTACCTAATGGCAGAACTTTAATCCTTGCAGGGACAGGACAGGGCTTGAAAAGGCAAACGAAAGACCCCTCTCATCCATTCATTTCCTCAGGTGTATTTTAGGCTGCTTGGATTAGACCCAGGAGCTTTTGGTATTGGCAGAGGTGCACCATGAGTCCAGCTGTGGGTGCCCCTGCAGAAACATGCAGGGAACCAAGGAGAAGGCCACAACCATGCATGGAGAGATGCCGGGGGGTGGGGAGGGCAGCTTCCCACAAAAGGATACTGCAAGGTGCCTCTGGGATGCAGACAGACACCATGGACAAAGATCCATTGGTTGCAGCCGGAGGAAGCAGTGTATGGCTTGTGCAGAAACCAGTCTCAAGCTGGGTTTTACCCTCACAGACCAGGGAAGCCTCCCTGATGCGGTTTCCTCCAGTGGGCACGTGTTTCTGCTAGCCCCATCCCATAGACCAGCCCTTCCTGATCATTGTCACATGCCTCGATGGTGTTTCCAGCAACTGCTGCTCAGACTTAAGTGAAATTTCATGAACTTGGCACCATTCTGCCCTGGGCATATAGTCAAGAGAAGCAAGCGTGGGGCCCTGGAGGGATGCTCGTGTCTCTGCCTGCCCTGCTGTATTTACTTCTCCTTTCTCTTTTTGTCGTCTGCAAAAGCCACCAGATCCACGTCCCTTTTGAAGCCTTTTAAATGCTGTGAAAACCTATCCTTATTGGATTTTTACACCTATATAACAGATATATTTATCTGTTTATGTTCTCTTTCATGTGACAAAATTAACTGTTAGTGCAGATGAGGCACTAACCAGGCCCCAGGCCAGACTGAAAGTCCAGGCAATTCTTCTCCATGGGATGAATTAAAACCCTGTCTTATAACAGCTGTCCCCATCTTTTGAACCGGACAGTCACAATGTAAAAACACATTTGAGCTGCCAAGTTCATTCTTTCCATCAATTCTTTGGATAGGCTTTTATTTCATTTATTGTGTTTTGGGCTTGGTTATTTGGTTTTTGGGGGGAGAGATTTTAGTTCAAACACCATCCAGGGGTTCAGGAAGAGTTGTTATCGGATGGTGCTTGGTGGTGCTCTGAAGCTGAAGGGCCCAGGCCCTTGAGCAGGCAAACTGAAGGCTGCAATTCAAGTCAATTTTCAGATTCTGTGATTTCAAATTCCAGATCTGAAAACAGAAATACAAAAAAGAAATCCTGCTTCAAAAAGCTGCATTTAGAACAGGACAATGGGCAGGAGCATCCCTTCAGACAGGAGCATCCCTTCAGATAGAAGCATCCCTTCAGACAGAAGCATCCCTTCAGAGAGGAGCATCCCTTCAGACAGGTGAATCCCTTCAGACAGGAGCATCCCTTTGGACAGGAGTATCCTTCAGACAGGGGCATCCCTTCAGACACGTGCATGCCTTCAGACACGTGCATGCTTTCAGACAGGAGCATCTCTTCAGACAGAAGCATCCCTTTAGACAGGAGTATCCCTTCAGACAGGAGCATCCCTTTGGAGAGGAGCATCCCTTCAGACAGGAGCATCCCTTCAGACAGGGCATCCCTTCAGACAGGGGCATCCCTTCAGAAAGAAGCATCCATTCAGAGAGGAGCATCCCTTCAGACAGGAGCATCCCTTCAGACAGGGGCATCCCTTCAGACAGGAGCATCCCTTTGGAGAGGAGCATCCCTTCAGACAGGAGCATCCCTTCAGACAGGAGCATCCCTTCAGACAGGGGCATCCCTTCGGACAGGCGCATCCCTTCAGACAGGGGCATCCCTTCAGACAGGGGCATCCCTTCAGACAGGGGCATCCCTTCGAATGGGGCATCC